>JAJOZX010009745.1:55000-138674 GCA_023014485.1 Bathynomus jamesi | reverse complement strand
TAAATTTCAGTTTGAAAACAAGTTTTATGCTCTGTCGTTTGGATTGGCGATGGGAAATCCCCTTTCACCTGTACTACCTAATTTATATATGGAATTTTTTGAAAGTAGAATTTTGCCTTCGATTGTTAATTTTAACCTGGTTTGGTACAGGTATATAGATGATATTTTATACCATTGGCCTAATAATTTGGTTAGAAGCTTTCCCAAACTACCAAGAGTCCATCCTTTGTTGGGAAATTTGGAGAGTAGTTTCGTTCTTCCATATCCCTTTTCTAGTCTATAATGCAGAGCTTTCCAAACTGGTGTGTCGCGACACATTAGTGTTTTTTGTATTTTGAAAATTTTGATTTTTCTATCAACAAAATCGGCTACAAGATAAACCACCTACTGAAAAATTATCTGATATTTGATAACAAAAATTAATTAATGTGTCGTGAAAATTGTTATGCTTAAATAGTTTGTCGCCAACGTTAAAAGTTTGGAAAGCTCTGCTATAATGCTTAATTATAATCTCATCTTCCTCTGAAAATGGCATATTCACTATACAGGGTGTACATAAAGTCAGGATCTATTTTTGTGAAGCACTTGGAAATTATACGGAATTCAATCATAAAATGATAAAGTGGTAACATTTATTAAATAATTAAGAGTAGGATTCGACGTGACGCCCATCAGTATCCCTGCACAGCTCAAATCGTTCCGCAGCATTTCTAAACACATTCTGGAGCATTTGCGGGGTTATGTTATCTGCAGCAGTTCGTATACGTGTACGTAAGTTTTCAAGACTCGTAATCTTCGTCTGATAGACGTGCGATTCGATAAAGCCCCATGCAAAGAAATCTAAAGGGGTTAAATCTGGTAATCTCGCTGGCCAAGGTCTGTTGCTTCCGCGTCCGATCCAGCGATTTGGAAAACGTCCATTTAGATAATCCTGAACAATTTTGGCATAGTGACAAGGAGCACCATCATGTTGATAGACGACGGTACTAACAATCCTATCCCCGTCGTCTATCAACATGATGGTGCTCCTTGTCACTATGCCAAAATTGTTCAGGATTATCTAAAATCTAAATGGACGTTTTCCAAATCGCTGGATCGGACGCGGAAGCAACAGACCTTGGCCAGCGAGATCACCAGATTTAACCCCTTTAGATTTCTTTGTATGGGCTTTATCAAATCGCACGTCTATCAGACGAAGATTACGAGTCTTGAAAACTTACGTATACGAACTGCTGCGGATAACATAACCCGCAAATGCTCCAGAATGTGTTTAGAAATGCTGCGGAACGATTTGAGCTGTGCAGGATACTGATGGGCGTCACGTCGAATCCTACTCTTAATTATTTAATAAATGTTACCACTTTATCATTTTATGATTGAATTCCATATAATTTCCAAGTGCTTCACAAAAATAGATCCTGACTTTATGTACACCCTGTATTTTATAATCCTGGAAACAAAAATTGTAAATTAGATTTTACAAAGTGAAAGTGGAAATAAAGGATTCTTAATTAGTTTGCCGAGCATCCGTTGTATTGTTAGAGAAATATTTAATAAATCGTTATTTTTGATAGCTTCGAACTGAAATTTGGTTTACAGGTAGATGTTTTATGTATCTTTTACGCGTATAAGTTTCATACTGATTGTTTGAAAAATGTTGATTCCATGGATTTTTTTAGAGTGAACCCTTTTTAAAAGGGCAGACGGTATATATATATATATATATATATATATATATAGTGGTAGTTTGATAAACTTGTTATTGGTATCTTTATTTATAATTTTGTTTTTAATAATTCCCTTTCGTATAGTTATTATTAGTAGTGACAAAATTTGTTGTGTTCATTCGTTGGTCACATTTTCCATTTGAAGTATAAAATATTTCTTGTTTTTTCTCCATTTACATATTATTTATTTACGTTTTTACATTCACCTTTTCTTTTTCTTCCTTTAAAACGTGTTTTAAGGTAAGATGAAGCAGTTGGGTTTTTGAATGTTTTGATCGTTTGAACGGTTGAATAGACCGGCGGAGGAAGTTCCCTCTAGAAGTAAATTCCATTCACCGGCGGGAGGGGAGCGATTCTTGAAATTATGATAAGGGCATAAATTGTATCGTGTGGTGGCGCATTTATGGTGATGGGGGAGGGAAATAATTCCAGAGAAATGACTGTGATGTGAAATGTGGCGAATGGGTTGTTTGCGGGGGGAGCGAATCGCCTTTGTATTACTTGCGGGTCTCGTTTTATTCGTCTTGCAACAGTTGCGAAGCGGCCTTCGAAAACATTGTTTAATAAAAGATAATATTTCCCTCATTTGAACTTCGGCACGCTCTCTCTAAAGTCTGACCCTGAATATCTTTACAGCCATTTTGGCTGATGATGGGGGGGTCTCCGCTGTTCGTGTACGGAAATCAACGATTGTTTATATGGTGTGTCGCTTATACGATGGATTACCACGAGTCGAATGCAGAAAAGGCTCACCATAACATCAGCGTCCACGGTTTAATAAGAAAAAAGTAGAGGCCTTTTATTAAAATACCTTTTCCTCGCTATAGGATTCCACTGAATTGGTTAAAATAGTGTTTGCTTATATATATATATAAATTCACAGGTGGGACTGAAGCCGAAGCCAAATCTTATAGAACCGGGACCGGAAGACGAGTTCCATAGTTAACCTATTCTAAATCAGTATAGGTTTACTGTTTTTGGTTATTATTATTACTAATAATAAAAAATATTAAAATAGTTAAATAAAACCCGAAGCCGAAGCCGGCCATCTTTAAATTCTCGAAGCCGAAGCCTATAAAAGTCGGTTTCAGCCCCATGTCTGAAATATATATATACACGCGGTGGTGTAGCGGTTAGCATCGCTGACTACGAATCCATCGGCCCCGGGATCGAAACCCGGTGACAGCAGGCGGCGCGCAGCAGAACCAGTTGTTCGTCCTTCTACACAATAAAAAAAATTGGTTGGTTGATAAATGGGTACCCTGGGTAGCCTAGTGGTTAAGACGCTGGGCTGCTGGTGTGGCGTAGTTCGGATTCCACGTTAAACTGTACGTCTAAAGTATCCTGGGAAAAAAAATGTCGGTACCACCACCCTGAAAGGAACGCAACGAGTGAACAGAAAAAAACGAACATCAAAGAAGAGTGCCAATTTTTTAGACGCAGCCAACACATTTCAGCTGCTAAATACTATCCAGCAATTACCAAAAGGCACCCCCCATTGGAAAACAAATAGGAACCACCTGTATGCGAAAACGAAAGAGAAAAAATAAAAATAATCCTAGCCAACATTCAGGGCCTTAAATCAAACCATTCCACGAACAAAGTTTTATACCTGAAAGGACTTGTGCAAAAAGCCGGAGCAGACTTTGCATGCCTCACGGAAACTCATCTAAAAGACTGCCAGACGAACTGTGAAAATTGTGAGTCCTGTATTGACAAAAAAGAAGTACAAATTGACAACTATAACATCCTCCGAGCCGACAGAACAGTGAGACGTAAAGGAGGATGTGCTATTTACACACGCAAAAGGCACATAGCAGAAATGGCTATAAGTACCTCAAACAGCTACGTAGAATGTGTAGCAGCAAAAATTGAAAAATTAAATATGGTACTAATTGTAATGTACAGACCCCCAAACACGCCAACCTCAAAATTTTCAGATTCTATTACAGAGGTAATGTGGTGATTTTAATTTCCCATTCATGAAATATAAAAGGATAGGAAAAAATATATGTATACATCAGGACAAGGGGGGCACACGAGAAGATCAGGAGCAGATTAAATGCTACTAGCCCTAGCTGATGAATTTATGTTAACGCAAGAAATAACAGAAAACAAGAAAAAACAACTGCCTAGATTTGGTATTCACAAACAACAGTAATCTAATTGATAATGTAGAAATATCCCCAACTATGATATCGGACCACAACATCATTGAAATAATAACTAATATAAAGGCAACAGGAAAGGAAAGAACACGCACAACAGAAAGAAGCAAATTTGAAATTTTTAATTTTCACTCCAAAGCTATAAACTGGGAAGATGTGACATCCAGCATGGAAGTAATAGATTGGAAAACCATTTTCGAGGCCAAGACAACGGAGGAGATGCTAATGACGTTAGAGGAGAAGACGTTAGAAATTGTCGAAAAACATGTCCCAAAGGTACAACAAAGAGGAAAGAGAAGCAGGTTCGAGAGATAAAAGAGGGCATTGTTTCGAAAGAGAAAAAGAGTGACTGCAAATTAAGTAATTGTAAAGATAACATCAGAAAAATATTAAATGATAAATTGCAGAGTATCGATGACGTCATACAGGAACTAATCGAGAAGCATACAGAAAAAGACGACGACGACGCTATAGAAGCGATAAAGGCTAACTCAAAGTATTTCTATAATTTTGCAAAAAGAAAGTCGAAAAACCATGCGACTATCGGACCTTTAAAAAACGAGAACAGTGCTTTATCTGATGATCTAACAGAAGTATCTGAAATATTAAGAGCTCAGTACGAATCATCTTTCAGTATCCCAAAAACTGACAAATTGATATGCGATAGAAACGTATTCTTTGAAGAAGAACCACAAAGGGAAAGTATAACGGATTTCGACTTTACGACGGATGATATTACACAAGCCATAGGGAAACTAAAACACACACAGCGGCAGGACCGGATAAATGGAATGCCACACTGATCAAAAACTGCAAGAATGCAATCGCTGAGCCCCTATACTGGATATGGAGACGATCACTAGACAAGGAGAAATACCGGGCATCCTGAAGAGCGCGAACATAGTCCCAATATATAAAGGAGATCGATCCGAGGCCAAAAACTATAGGCCAGTGTCGTTTACATCTCATCTCACTAAAATATTTGAAAGAATAGTTAGAAAATCTGACTTTTTGGAAACTCAGAAAAAATTCAATGATAACCAACACGGGTTTCGGTCAGGCAGATCATACCTATCACAACTAATGAAACACTACAACAACATTATTGATGCACTTGAAAGTAATGAAAACTATGATGTAATATACACAGACTTTGCTAAAGCGTTCGACAAGTGTGACCATGGAATCATAATACATAGACTGAAATATATGGGAATAACAGGAAAAGTAGGGAAATGGATATATAATTTCTTTAGTGAGCGGCGGCAAGTCGTTACAGTACAAGGAGTATCTTCATCAGGATCAGAGGTCCTCAGCTCGGTACCACAAGGAACAGTATTAGCTCCACTACTCTTCATAATCATGCTAACTGACATAGATGAGGACGTTACCAGAGACAGCACAGTAACATCCTTTGCGGATGACACAAAGATCAGTAGAAAAATAAGAAACCCAGAAGATATAGGATCTCTACAACTGGACGGAAGACAATAATATGAAGTTTAACACAAGCAGAAATTTCAGCTATTATGGTACGGAAAAAGAGAAGACCTTGAAAATCCATGGAATATTATACCCCAAATGGACAGGAAATTCAGAGAAATTCCAGAGCAACAGATTTAGGGTTGTAATGATAGAGATAGATGATGCGAAATTTGAAACACAAAATAAGATAGCAGTAAACGGAGCAAAGAGAATAACGGGACAGATATTGAGAACCTTTAAACGAAGGGATAGGAATGTAATGATTCCTCTACTGAAAACCCTGATCATACCCAAACTGGAATACTGCTCCCATATAAAAAAGAAGACATTAGACAGCTGGAAGGGATCCAGAGAAGCTTCACAGCCAAGATCAATGGGTGCCAGAACTAAATTACTGGGAAAAGTTACGCGAACTTAACCTATATTCACTGGAAAGGAGAAGAGAGAGATACACCATTATTTACATTTGGAAAATAATGGAGAAACTAGTCCCTAATCTTACTCTGAACCCTATAACTCGCCAAACAACGGTGGAAGGTAGAAACAGTAGACTGTGTCGTATTCCCAAGTTGAAGGCGAGACAGGGAACATCCTTAACCCTGAAAGAAAGTAGTTTTGTAGTGAGAGGACCAAAACTGTTTAATCAGTTGCCCAAAGACCTAAGAAACACGAAGGGAGCTGCAGTGGACATCTTCAAAAGAAGACTAGACGCCTGGCTCAGAACAATCCCCGATGAGCCGGGCGTACCTGGCTATGTGAGGTGGAGAGCACAAGAAACCAACTCTCTACTTCACCAGGCCAACTCGAGAGGAGGGGCGACAAGCTTGAACTTCGCGAAATGATGAATCATCGCGCGAAACCCTTGTAAGGTAAGGTTATACGCGGTGGTGTAGCGGTTAGCATCGCTGACTACGAATCCATCGGCCCCGGGATCGAAAACCGGTGACAGCAAGCGGCGCGCACCAGAACCCAGTTGTTCGTCCTTCTACACAATAAAAAAACATTGGTTGGTTGATAAATGGGTACCCTGGGTAGCCTAGTGGTTAAGACGCTGGGCTGCTAGTGTGGCGTGGTTCGGATTCCACGTTAAACTGTACGTCTAAAGTGGAGTGAAAAGCTTGACATTCGTCAGAATGAACAATTTGGGCGAAAGCAAAACCAAGGTTAACCAAGGTTTTATATATATATATATATATAATATAAGGTAAAAAAAAATGCACCCACTAGGATTCGAACATGTGCTCATACGTGTTATTTCATCAATAGGACCCCAGCGCCAAACTAGAGAGATATGAATTAAATTTCAACTAAACTGCGAATTTACAAATATTTGAAGAGTTTACATGGATGAGTACACAGTAAACTCCATAAACCACACATTAAATAATTAAATTATTTTTTTACTGTCGTGATGTGCATATCGAACATTCCAGGGCAAATCATGCAGCGCATGACACCACACCATCTTCAATTTTCTTATAATTTGGTATATGGTGTTGTCTAAACTCTAAACCAACAAACTCAAAATATAAAATTGTAACTCAATCGGATCGGAGTTATGGTTAAAAATTCATGGCACTCCCATTCTTATTGGGGGAGGGGAGGGGAGGGGTTTTTTCTGCGTACTACTAAATTTCAAATTGTCGTATCTCCGTCCCTAATTCAGATAGAAGAATGATTCAAAGTGCATCTGAAAGGCAATTTCCCGAAGAACAAGTCATTATACACAGAAAAAACACCTAATAGTCACGGAGCCAGCTAGGGTATCGTGTGCACTGAAATGTACCCGGTTTTTGACTATGGATATTGGTATAGGTTAGCTCAGTCAATGAAAGAAGCTTGGTCACATGTTTCGGATTGTGGTAATTTTCCGCCATTTTGAATTCAAAATGGCCGCCATCTCAAATTTTAAAGTCTACGATTTTCGTAATTTTGCTATCTAATCCTATGTTTTCAGGTACGGGAAATAGAATGCTGATCATCTTAGTGCTTTGTGACATCTAAAAACGTATTTTTAAAAGTTTATTATGAGTAGAAAAAAAAATCTAAAGAAAGTAAGGTCGATAACAAAATTTCTTGATGACGTCACTAAAAAAATAAAACAAAACAAACTTGCCATAAGTAGAATTCATTAATACATTTTTAAATTTTTTTATTTGGGATGTATTGGCAACACACATCACAATGACACCGAAAATTTCGAAAGAGACACGAATACAATTTTGACAATTGACTTGCCATACGGCAAGAAGACGACTTATCACATAATGCACGCGCGCAATTTGTCACATAGGCATAACATAATACATAAAAGTAAGTAAGAAAGATAAAACAAAAAGTAAAAAATATCCGTGCGTCTCCCGCAATCGCGCGTGTTTCCTCCCGCGGCCGGCGTCCACTCTGGCTCGCGGCAATACATTGATATCATTTAACCATGTTTTCAGGATTGATGCACAATATTGTAGCTTCGCACTTGCTAAATGCACAACATTTTATATTTTTACGACGACAAGGGCGAACATCCGACCGACCACATATTTTACAAGAACATGGGTGAGGAAAATCATCGGGACAGGTTGGAGTGGAAGATACAATTGGCACTAGAATTGTATCATCTCGTAATGCGTAGCCATAATCTAGAGCAGTGTTTCCCAACCGGGGGCCATGGCACATTTGAAGGGGGCCACAGGAAAATGTTAAGATTTAGAGGGGCCACAGACTCCATGAAGGGGGCCACAGGACTCAACCTATTGAAGCCTAAATTATAGTTAGGCCAATAGATAATTTTAATTTATGTAGTTGAATTACATTTTAAAAAATTATTAATACATATATTTTCCTTTTTTTTATATATTTTATAATAGAATTTGAATTTATCTGTAAACAAATAGTTTGCATCTTACAAGCTTATTGTGCGGCGCACTCCATTGTGCGCTTGATCGTTATGCGCCTGGCAGCGTTGTTGACTTGATAAAAATACTTCAGGTTGAAATCCTTACAGTCTGTTTACCACGTGGATCGTCGCTGTAGTGTGTAAGTAGCTCTTATTTGTTTACCCTAATATTGCGAAGTTGTAGTAATTTTACTAGTTTTTTTAATTTATAATAGATTGCTATAAGTACAGTATTTCTTTTGATTATATTTTTTTATAATTAATACATAATATAACTTATATAAGTAAATAACTGCAAATTTTTGTTAGCCACTGTTTAGTTTTTGTTATGTTTATAGTCCTATGTGACAAATAATATTGTACCTGAATACAAATAGTTGTTTTAATATCCTTTATATATATTTGTTTTTGTAAAATAGAGTTAATCTGCATATTACCTACTGAAAATAATGCTTATGGGGGCCACAGGAAAAAATAAGGTTCCTAAGGGGGCCATAAGCCAAAACCGGTTGGGAACCACTGATCTAGAGGATTCAACGTCACAGTGGCATGATAAGGTGCACGTAACCAACGATTACATTGTAAGTAGGCTCGCTTAATATGTTTTTTAATGGTCTTTGACGTTGGTACAATCATTTCAGTTATTTCTGATGTTTTTATGGTGATACCTCAGCTCATCAAATGTTGTCATTTTGAAATTTCCAAGAGCATTTACAAGCAACTTCTCCCCATTTTCTTCCATGTCTGGCGTTAATTCATTAGTTCCAAAACCATTAAGTAAGTTTGTTTCTGATTGCTCAGCTAGCTTCAGTGCAGATTGTTTTGTAGTAACTTTGCTTGTCGTGTCGCAGCCAGTAAGTGCGTGGATGGCTGGGAGCACAGAAGTCAGCTCACTCGATATTTGGCGCAGCAAGTCATGCAAAGGTACTGCTCGATTTGAGCTACCCTGTCCACATAGAACCCACATCTGTAGTAGTCCACACTGCTTCCAGTTTTGGTTAAAATGATATAGGAGACACATATGACATCTGTATCTGGTGAAGCCGCTATTACTCGCTTAAATGAATCTGAACTAATTGCATGATCGACATGAAGGAGCATGCGGTCATCAGCTTCTTCGTGGGTACAGTGAAGTGCTGGCACATCTTTAACAGTTTGAGACATAATTTTGTATGCACTTACACCTGTCTGTTTCATGTCCTCCTCCGAGATAAATAGCTGTAAGTGTGTTCACATTCTTGGTCTTATTTTCCTCAACTCACTTCATGAAAAATGCTTGGAATCTTGTTTTGTTAACATCTGATGCCCAGAATCTTTCCATTTCGACAAAAAGTGGTGTGTCATTTCGGATGATGGCAACTTCTACCGGATCAACTTTGCCTCTCTGAATTCGTTCGAAGTCTTTGATACCATCCCGTTTATAAATATCAAACACTACATCTAACCGTTCACATCCTGTTGTCAGTTTTGAAAATGTACTCCAGAGATGGGCCGTCATTTCACCAAATCTTTTCAATTTAAGTTATTAGGGTATCAGAGGACATCGGCACGGCCTGTGGAGCTGGTTCGCTTAACTTTTTCTCTATCGCACGTAGTAGCTCTGATTTTGAAGATTTAAGCAGGGATCCGTTTTTTGTTAGGTAAAGTGATGTCGATGTTAGCTCGTATGTCAGAAGATGTGCAATGTTGTATCCTCTAGCTCTGGCAATATCAATGCAATGCAAGGCATGACTTGTTTCTGAATATTTACAACTATATCTTTGGGTTTATTTGATTTCAATGCTATCTTTGGTATTGGGTCGAACAGTTTCTTGTCTTATCATGGAATCTTGTTTTCTGGAAATTCTGATAAGCTTGATCGCCAATTTGCAAACATATGAGGAGGTACTTGCTTTTCTTAATATCAATGTGTTTTCCGGCTACAAAATTTTTCACAGTACCAGTTTCTGTCAAATCAAACGGGTTCTCCTTTTTTAGAACATAGGCAACCATTTCTTGAACGCATTTTTCGTCGCGTTTAGTTGTAGCATCAGAAAATTCATGATGGAGAGAACATTCAGTTTCGTCATCAAGTCCACATAGCTGCTGAAGAAAAACGGAAATGCGTGCCTTCTCATGCATTACCAAATCGTGCTGAGCTACAACTTCTTTCCTACGTGCTATTCCAAATATTCCACCTTGTCCTTTCGCAGGTTTATTACATGCCTGTTCAAGTGCCTGGTCTATGGGAACACAGGGAAATTTGCAGTTTGTGTGTTTAACGACAAAATGACTGTTTAAGAACTCCTTGTGTGATCATGGAATGTGTTCGGCAGCTGCAAACAGTCTTCATAATACACAGATCCCCAACGTGAATAATGCGTTTTGTTGAAGGCAAAAAACATGGATAATGCTCTTTGTACAGCAGATAAGTGCAACTCCCAGTTCCCCTCTCTGTGGGACCGAGTTAGATCCTTTAGGAGTGGAGAAAATATTGTAAGATATGTATTCCAGTACTTGAAGAGATTGCTTTCTTCGACGCCTTTCCTGATAAAGTCACTAAACATTTGTTTTACGTTACCAAGATGCTCTTTGCATGCTTCCGAATGAAGTCGAGCCTCGTTTGCATCTACGTTTTTGCACGCCTTTTGTACTAACATAACAGTTTCAAAGATATCTGTAAACTGGTTAGTATCCTCACCTTTCATAAATTCCAACCACTGGAGGCGACTCATTACCTCTGTCAACATGGAGAGGCCTCTGAGAGCACGTGAATAGTGACTGCCATTAAGAATACTTTTAACTATCAATGGGCCAAAGATTTCATTTTCAATGAATAACTGCTCCACACCACTATCTTCAAGATACTTTCCAATACATGACATTTCTACTTTTTTCCATGTGGAAACCGCCAAGACCTAAGAAAATGTTGTCAAACTTTTCTTTAGGAAAAAGAAGCTGAAGCTCTCTTGCAATCCGGTACACTCCTTCATCGCACCACAACTATCCGTACTGTTGTCCACACTGTAACAATGGTCTTGGTAGTTGACCATACAAGTGAATATAGTGTCATACCGAGTTGCAGGATAAGGAAGAATAGGAGTGAAAGCTGCTGTTGTTGGTTTTGAAATGTCTTTAGAGATCAGACTATTAAATGCGTTTCATGAGGGAACATCACCTGATTCTTGCATTGTATGTCCAGGGACGTTTGATTTTGTTAGAAATCGACATAAAAACCATACCAAGTCTTAAACTCTAGCATTTTCTGCTGCAGTTGTGTAATTTGGTCTATCAGAAGGGCAAAAATCTGGTTGAATATCGCCTCTATTGTTAGGTTTATGACACATCAGAAGCTTCTGACAAGGAAGAAGGCCGTCTAGCACTTTACTTCGGGGATTAATATCAAATGTGTCCAGAAAACTATCTTGCTGTGCATGGATTAGCTGTTCATCTGTGTCTTGGAAAATTACTAGAACAGTGTCATGGGTTCCCCCAATACCAGAAACTGTTTGTTCTTCGTGGTCAAAGTTATCCATTGCACCTCGAAGGGGAGCTGGCGTTTTCATAGCAGGTGGCAATGGTACTCGATGTCCGTCTGCTCGTACAATTGTACGAGCAACTAAAGAGTGGTCTTGCCTTTCAATTTGATCATAACTCATACACACACCTAGGCGACTAAATATTTGTACGAGATTCTTAGAACGCGTTATTCCATGTATTGCCTGCGATGTGCTTCGTGCATTGGAGTTTTTTTGTTCCCGTTATGGATAAGTGTGAATGCAATTTGAAATATGGAGTCACATTTTCGTTTGGTTCGTCTAGAAATGGATTAGGAAGGTAGTAGGGGCAGTGAAAAACTGTTTCCATATTTCCGGAGTGGCTTGATCGTACTTTTCCATTGCAATTAACAGATCATTTGAATTGCAGAATTTTCCATCTAAACCAAAGTCATATTCTTTACACTCTTGTCTCAGTTTCTCAGCACATACCCGCACTGGGTTTGAAGTACGCACTGTCTCAACTAACTTGGAGATGCAAATATTTGTTGCAAAAACCATCTGCGAATTTGTTTTATCTTTCGGATACGTGGAGCATATTTCCTCTCCAAAGTGATTAATTAATTAATAGTTGCTTTATTCTCCGGTTTGTTACGTGTATATCTGGATCGCACTCATTGTTTAGGAAATCTCGACATTCAGATAATGTATAGCCTCGTTCCTCGAGATGTCTGTTTGATAAAACTTTATTAAATGCTTCATGCACTTTATCTGGAAGAACGTCGTCGAGCAAGGCTTCTGCTGCTAAATTTCGCTTGTAATCTAAAATGTAGAGGTTGATACACTTTTTATGGCACATTATATCAGCAGCAAATACACCCTGAACATCTTGTAAAGTTGAGGGTCTATTAAATACACCAGCTTGATTAAAACGTGTTGCATCAAGGAATTGTTGGGCACGATTGTCTTCGCACATTCGGAATATTTTAGTTGACAATTTATTTTTCCTTTTATTACAAATAATACACAGATCAGAATCATTATGTTGAGACAAACGTGACTTCGTTCGCATATTAAAGCGAATTATTGGTTGAAAGGCATTAGCATGTGTAGTATCAGCGCATTCGTTTGATGGATTTTTGAATCTATCACCCTTTAAAATGTATGGACGGTAACATTGCTTATGGTACACAGATGTATTTAGTTTTTCAGTACAAAGTTCACTTAGGATACCATCTTTCATTTTATTAGACAGTTTTTGATTTTGTTACGACCATTTTCAGTATTGGTTAACTTATCACCACGTTTGTTGCTATGGCACAGGATACATGTTGCTTTTCCAGGTCCTTCTGTTCTTTTTTGTTTCTTCGTTTTTGTGAGAGGTGTTCCAAATTGTTCATCCATATCTGAAAAAGAAAGAAAAGTTAAAATAATGCTAATATATATGAGTTGCATGGATTTTAGAACGTAGGGATTAACAGCAATCAATTGCTCGTTACCTGAAAACATAGGATTAGATAGCAAAAATATGAAAATTGCAGATTTTAAAATTTGAGATTGCGGCCATTTTGAATTCAAAATGGCGGAAAATGACCACAATCCGAGACATGTGACCAAGCTTTTTCAATGTCTGAACTAACCTGTACCAATATATGAAATAAAAAATCTGGTACATTTCAGTGCACACGATATCCTAGCTGGCTCCTATAGTATAAGAGTCAATAAATAAAAAGTTTGATAATTGTTTTCATTTTGGAGGACCTCCCTTCCCTCATATAAATGAAAAATTACTTTTTCTTTGAATGAAATTGAATTTCAACTCTCCATCAGTGGAAAGTGAGAAAAAATGTTTTAGCATCTAAAGGTAGTGTTTTTAAATTTAAATGATGCAAACTTCACTGAAAAATCATAACATTTCACTTTTTTTTATAGTTATTCATTAACACCTGATTTGCCATCCTCATTATGAGTTAATTTACTGAATGAGATGGTGATATGTAAATATATGCCTTGCAGTAGTAAGGAAATGAAAAAATCTGTTCATATCCAATGAAAAACTTTATTCACAAGTGTAAGTACAGTCCAACAAAACTTGCAAAAAAAACGTCAATTAACATGAACATTAGCTGTTTTGTATTTACACTGTAAATACAAAACAGCTCTATAAATTTTACAGACAGCTGTATCATATATTTATACAATTTGTACACAAACTGAGAAGTCCAGGGATTATTTGAAGTTCACACTATGGCTCCACTACTTTGATTTCCTTTGGATAGAAAGAGTAAATAATTTTAATGCCAAGCTGAATATTTGGACTTGACATGGAATAAATTATGTCCTCTTTTCTTATCCAGCAAATATCATCTTTATGTTGGAAAATAATAATTATGTGGGCTTCCTGAAGAGGTCAAGAAGTTAATTTGATAATCACTAGGGCGATCAAAAGTCAATAAAGTCAATTTGTATATATAGCTTGCACGACATACAAAACGCCTAAAAACAAGTTTTAAACACCCAGGTGGGGTATTGAAGTTATTAAGTCAATAAACGGTCAATTTTTAGATGTTAGGTCAATTTTTTAGCATTAGGGTAACTTTTTAGTTTTTAGTAAAAACTTTTTACTAGTTGGAGACTCTGCACACAAAATCTGGCAACACTTAATAGCTGAACTGTGTCAGTCACAGTTAAGTACGGCTATAGTTAAGAACAAGAGTAGGAAGGCAATGTTTGCCGCAATAGGAAGTCCTCCTGAACCGACTGTCACCCGCTGGGTGAGCTAGTTGGAAGCTGCATTTTATTATGCAGATAATTTTCCAGAAGTGAAGAGAATTGTCGAAAATTTTGAGGATGGGGGAATTCTTGTGCAGAGAGCAAAAGAAAGTGTCGCTAACGATGGTGTTCCAAAGCAACCACTTGCGATCAGAAGAGATTATGGGCCTATTGCTGACTTGGTGGCGAAGGCGGAAGCGTCAAATTTCAGCATTCAAGCTGCGTATGAGGCATTGTCTAATTTGAAGTTAGGTAGAGATGAATGTTCTATTGCCCAGTACATTAATGCATGACTCCAAAAGAATGATATCTGCAACATAATTAATCTCAGAAGGCCTGAAATTTCTCCTACTCTGTATGGCTCTCTACAGAACTGCCAACTAACATCCGCTGCTGTGGAAAGATCGTTCTCGATGTTAAAAAAGCTTTTGGCGAAAGACCGCAATTTTTTACCCGAAAATGTCTACAAGTACTTAATGCTGTATTGTAATTGTATTCACTGAGTACCTAAAGTTTATTTCACCGATTTATTACTGAGTACTACTAAGTAATAAATTGGTGAAATAAACTTTAGATCATCTTTGTCACAACTCATAAAATAAGGTCAATTTTTTAGGTTAACTTTTTATGGAAATAAAGTCAACTTTTCCACATTTTTACGTCAACTTTTGTTTGCCCTATTAATCACCAAACACCAAACTCTTCTGAAGTATCTAAAATTATTCCAAACCAAACTTTATCATTATACTTGAAGGCAACATATTGGACAATATGATATACTTTGTCTTTATTGTTATTGTTGACTGACAGTTTGCTCATATCCTGTTCAGTTCTACTAATTCTGAACAAACTACAACTCTCTTGAATGGTATCTGAAGCCTGTATCTGATTCTTTAACATTGGTACAAATCTGTGGTATCCTTCACTGCTAATGTTTCACGAAACCTACTGTACTAGACAGATGTAGTTTATTAGCCGCAGCTTGCTCTTTTGAAACAAAGAAAACTTTTATTACAGTACATCGAAGTGCTTCATGCAGAAATCATAAAAAGCTCTTGCTGTCAAAATGTGACCAGCATCAGTTGGTTGCAAACTAGCCTTTGCTACACCCCTTTTGACAGTTCCGCCAATACCATCCCAAGCATTTTTGCCATGACTGGTAGCAAAGAAATTCCACTCAGCCTTCAAACCAAAATCCTCTTAATGATAGCACAGGTTGCTGAAATTAAATCTGTTCTTGTATTAGCCACTGCAGCCATCAGAAAAATAATACACTTTTTGTACATTAGGGAATTGTTCTTTTACATCCTTCATTAAATGCTGCTGGAAGTGTTCAAGAGCAAGCTGTGGCTAATAAACTACATCTGTCTAGTAGGTTTCAAGTAATGAAGCAGTAACTAATGTGATTTAACTCCCCATCCATGTTTTTATGATACACTACAAATGGGTGGATTGTCACCTGATCATTTGTTCATTGGAAACTCTGAGGTGCATCTTGGGTAATAAATGAATAATTTTCAACAAAATCTCGTAGTACAAGAACATCTTCATGATGAAGACTCTGTTTCAATGTTTTCATATACTGACTCTGACCTTCTGCAATGTAGTGATGATGATTAAGAGAGATCATTTCTGAAAGAATTTCAATGAACTCATCCGCAGGAGTTACATTTTTCTGCAATGTAGACCTATCAGTATTAGTTCATTGAAAATATTCTACTGAATCTATGTCGCAAGAAGTTTACTACATGTATTTTACCAGGACATTCTCGACACTCGTGTAACATACACTTACAGTTATTGGAATCACAAACACTTTTGCCAATAAGGATGTGGCAATGTGGCAAGTCAAACTTTTTTCACCAATTGAAGATACAATCGGTTTAGGATTTTGGTGGTAGGTACAAACACAAACTGAGTGTGTGCCTTTCCCTCTAGCAATCACACACCATTTAGGCCTCAAATTTGCAAATGATAAAAAACCTACACTATCATCATTTTCTTTATATTTTATGTATACAATTCTTTGAAATTGCCTAGTAAAAGGCATTTTTGCTCGTACTCCTTTTCACCATCTCTCTTTTTTTTTTTATACTAACACAATTAGATTTGCCTGTACACAACCGACGTACCTCATCATCTTCATGGAATGCCTTTACTCTAGAATCTAGATATTGTTCGTGCACTCAAATATTTTACCTTTACTATACTTGGGAACCTCAGGAAGAATGCAAAATCTACCTTTTGTCAACAAAATATTTGGTTGCACCAAAAAACTCGTGTGCCTTTGAAATCGTAAAAGGTGACAGAATAAGTATCTGGATAAGTTGCCTTTAGCAACCGCACACGCTTTAAAGGCTAAAATTTACTAGTTAGGTACAAAAATTTTATAATTATGCCAAACGAGTAAATTTCCAATGCTGGGCAACCGCACACCAAATGGGAGGTTCGCACCCGCACTTCCGCACCCGCATTTCCGCACACCTCTAAGTTTTCGCACTTCCGCACCCGCACCCGCACCCTATTTACATATATAAAGTTTTATCGCAAGGAAATATATAAGTTTCCATTAATATATTAATACTTTTATAAATTTTTATTTAATATTTAATTGTGAAAATAAAGTTTTAATACAATAAAGTCATTTTTTTGTTATGAGAGGTCAGAAAATTACTAGAATACAATATCATTTAATTTTATTTTATACTAATACTATATTACTTTATTCACAGCTACTCAAATACAAAAGATACAATACAATACAAAAGTAAAAAAGTGTACATTTAGTTATGTGTGCGGACCAATCAGCACACCTTCCGCACCCGCACCTCCGCACCTTTTTACCGAGGTGACCGCACACCGCACCTCCGCCCACCATTTCGCACTTCCGCACAGTGCGAATGTGCGGAACTTGCCCAACTCTGTAAATTTCAGCCTGTACGCTCGCTAAAGCACGTTAACAATAATTGTATACAGTATCTGTATTGTACTCATGAAAATATATTCATCCCCATAAACTGTATATATCTGTAAATAGATTCAATTGGAAATTTAATTAATATCTCATTGCTTTGGCACTGGGGGTCCCATAGATGGAATAACGCGTATGAACACGCGTTCGAATCTTGGTTGGGGGGGGGGGGGCATAGTGTTTGTTCATTCGTCCGATCGTCACATTTTCCTGTCCAGGCTTTAGCTTTTGAACTAAACGTAAGTTGATAAAACTTCACACGTATATTGATCATTACGAAATGTAGTGTAATGAACAAGAATCAGATCTCTGCATCAAAGATCAAGGTCACAAATAAAGCTCAAAGGTCAAATGGCGGTCCATGCCATAACTTTTGAACCACTCAACATAAATTGATGAAATTTCATACACATATGTATCATCACAAGACAATGTGTCACGAGCAAGAATCAGGTTCACAGATATAGGAGGGAACATTGATGTTCCGAATAATTCTCGTTTTATATAAAAACCACGCCTGTTCATGCTAGTTTCATCTATAGGATCCCAGTGGTATACCAGAGAAATTTGAATTAAATGCTGCCACAACCTCGAGTGCAGGAAGGTTAACGTTGTAAAACACCTTTGGATGCAAAAGCGTTGTTTCCTCAATCGTTTAAATATACAACAGGTTGTGTTAACTTTTATCTCTTCGTAGTGTTGTGTTAGTTCTCACGACTCCTACTTAGGAAGTCCCAGATTTGAATCCTGGTTGGGACATTTTTATTATATATATATATATATATATATGTTAAACAAGAAAAAATAAAAAAGATTTGAAAAGATTTGAATATCGGAATATTTAGAAAAGAGACTTGCACTTTACATTCCACTGATACCAAAGTAACATTATTTAGAGTTAAAATATATAGTGCCAGTGCCGGTTGGCCATTTTGCCTTAGGAAGAAGTGAAAGTGGCTCTCCTGCTGTTAATAATTCAAAAGAAGTTGTAAGCGAGGCTGGCTCATCACCCTAATGGAGTACAAGAACACAGAAGGGAGTAGGAAGAAAAGGGGAATCAAGAGAGAATGAGAGAGAGAGTTACAAGGAGTTACAAAGAATTACAAGGACAAGAGGAAGCCTCAAAGACATTCCGGTCCACTCTGGGAGGTTCCTGTTATTAAACAAGTTTATTTTTCTTTCGACTATCCTAACGGTAGTAGAAAACGGGATAGAAAAGTATAAGGCTCTCTCCCCACCCTCCGCTCTCTCCCTGCCAGAAGAAGGTACGGAAAAAGGTTGAAGAAAAAACTTGACCCTGCAAAAGTAGTTAAGGAAGTTTTACAAGAAAGTTGAGAATATATAAAAAGCTCTATAATAATTAGCATGCCCACAGAGACACCGTGCAAATCCTGCAGAGTTACGTTATGTTTTAGTCTTAAACTATGAGAGTATTCAGTACTTTGTTTAGCCTATTTTTAAACACATTTACACTTTGGCTGGAAACAACCTCTGAGGGAAGTTGGTTCCAGATATTAACTATTTTATAGGAAAAGAAATTGCCGCAGACAGAGGTCCTAAATGTCTTTAGTTTCAGTTTAAACCCATTATTTTTTGTCGGGTTGGCATTAAGTGAGACTAAGTTTCTGTAATCTACCCTATCTATTCCATTGAGTATCTTGAAGACTTGAATAAGCTGACGGCGCAACCTCCTCGTCTCTAAGGTAAAGAGATTTAGGTGCTCCAATCTCCGTTGGTAGGTTTGCATTCTCATTGAAGGGATCAATTTTGTAGCCCTTGCTTGTACTCTTTCTAACCTTTCTACGTCCTTCCTGAGGGATGGAGACCAAAACTCTGCACAGTATTCCAGTTGAGGTCTGACTAGTGAATTATAAAGAGACATTCCAGTCTCCTTGTTCCCAAACTGGAACCGTCTTTTAATATAACTTAATATTTTTAAGTCCCTCTTTTCGACTTCTGCACAGTGCTTCAACGGTTTCAGATCATTGCTGATATAGACTCTAAGTCTTTCTCTAGATCCGTCTCAGTGAAGTTCCTTCCCAAGAGAGAGTAATCGGTCTTCGGGTTTTATAACCTATGTGCATTACCTTGCATTTAAGTTGAATGGCATCTGCCAAGTAGCAGACCATTCGCCCGACCTGTCAAGATCATTCTGAAGCGTTCTTACGCCCTCCTCAGTACCTACACTACTCCTAATTTCGTATCGTCTGCAAATTTGGAGATTGTACTTAGAAGCCCGACGTCTATGTCGTTAATATAGATGATAAAATTAAAAGACCCAGAACGGAGCCCTGTGGGACACCACTGGTGACAGGCGTCCACTCCAAAGCCACTCCATTTATTACCACTCTGCTTTCTATCTTTTAACCAATCCCCAATCCATTTGGAAACGAGCCCGGTGATTCCTAGTCCTATGACTTTAGCCATCAATTTCGCGTGAGGGACTTTGTCAAAGGCTTTTTGAAAGTCGAGATACACTATATCTGTTGCCTTACTTGCATCGTATAGTGTATACATATTATGGAAAAACTCTAACAGGTTTGTCAGACATGACCTATGTCGCCTAAATCCTTGTTGAAAATAGAAAATTAGATTGTTAGATTCAAGGTGATACACAATACGTTTTGTAAAGATGGATTCCAACAGTTTGCCGACAACTGATACGAGGGTAATTCAATAAGTATCCACACTTTTTATTTTCACAATTTTATTTTCACATCTAATAGATTATAAACACCACTTCTCAACATAGTCTCCCTGTTTCTCAGTACACTTAGTCCAGCAATCTACAAGCTTCCTAATGCCACCACAGAAGAATGTTTTTGGCTGTGTGCGTAGCCAGTTATGCACCGCCTCCTTCAGGTCATCATCGCCTTGGAATCGCTGACCTCTCAAAGCGTTTTTTAGTGGTCCAAACAGGTAAAAATCCGAAGGTGCCAGGTCTGGACTGTAGGCTGGATGGTCGAGAACTTCAAATTTAAGTTCTTGAAGGCATTTTCTAGCCTGTGCAGCGGTAGGAGGGCGCGCATTGTCGTGTAACAGAATGCAATGGAAGTATCCAATATCTCCCGTTGCAAGGAAGTTCAAAGCGCAGCCGTCAGCAGGTAAAGTTATGCTAACACTGTTTTGGGATACACGAGGCCCTATCATTGAACATTATCAAGAGCGTGGAACTACAGTAACAAGTGCATCGTATTCTGACATGATTCGGAATGAGTTAAAGCAAGCAATTCGCACAAAACGGAGAGGGAGATTGTCGGAAGGTGTTATTCTGTTACACGACAATGCGCGCCCTAAAAAACGCTTTCCCTGGTCAGCGATTCCAAGCGATGATGACCTGAAGGAGAGCGCGGTGCAGATGGGCTACGCAACAGCCAAAAACATTCTTTTGTGATGGCATTAGGAAGCTTGTAGATCGCTGGACTAAGTATATTGAGAAACAGGGAGACTATGTTGAGAAGTGATGTGTTTATAATCTATCAGATGTGAAAATAAAATTGTGAAAATAAAAAGTGCGGATACTTATTGAATTATCCTCGTATTAAACTGATCGGGCGGTAATTACAAGGATTTTCCCTATCACCCTTTTTAAAGATTGGTGTTACATTTGCTAACTTCCAGTCGGTTGGAACTTTCCCTAATTCGATTGATTGTTTGAATATGGTTACTAAGTCGTCAACAACAATGTGGCTAACTCTTTTAATACCCTTGGGAGAAATAAGTCGGGGCCAGGTAATTTGTATTTGTTCATCTTATCAATTAATTGCTGTACCTCATTTCTCGTAAAACTTATGGTCTCTACGGGATGGTCACCGTCATATGTAATCCGAGGACTTGGCACTTCAACATCTCACCATTAAAAGGTTGAGGCTCATCCTAAACGGGGGTAGATTTTCCTTTTAGCAACCATACTTCGAGTTGGTGACGGATAAAAGCTTAATAATGGTAATTAATCATGGTTCTAAAACTATTTACGTAATGTACCCCTTTCGTATAGAGTTTATTTTCAGCTTTTCCTCCTTCAGAGCATGAAGTAGAGATGCAATAAACCCAATTGTTCTTTGAAGTATTAATCGTTTTTGTTTGCCAAACACTGTCACAGTTCCAGTGCCTCCTCGTCGTCGTCGTCAACTTTTAAGAATCTTTAATCACCGAAATAAATTAAGGGAAGACTTAGAGTCACGTGGTTCTGGTAATATACACTACAAGCAGAGAACCCGCCCTTCGTGCAGGTAGCGAAAATATCCCAGCCATGAGTTGGATATTTTTGGTAATTCCTGCAGAAGGCTATGTATTACTCTTCGGGTAATACGCCCGGCTCATATATATATAACATTAAAATTAACAAACTGGTTAGATTAATTGAATGCCCGGTTAGGTCAACTGTACGCTCTTGACGATTGGTTAGGTTAAGTCGTGATATTTTCGCTAGTTTTAACGAAAATATCACGACTTAACCTAACCAATCGTCAAGGGCGTGCAGTTGACCTAACCGGGTATTTAATTAACCTAACCAGGTATTCAATAATTTTCCCGTAGGTTTCGATTAATTTTAAGCAACTTTTACCAAATAATTCTTTCTCTCGAGGAGCCGTTTCGGTGTTTTAGGGTGGGACAGACAGCATATACATAGATTTTTAAAAATTCAAGTTTTTGTTTAATTAAAAAAAAATTACAATTTTGTTTGCTGAATCGTAAATGCAAAGTGAAAACACGCGCCAGAGCTCCGCCCATTTTATGACGTGTCTATGATGTCATTATCTTTCAAACAATCCGGAATACAGAGGTACAGACGGACAGGACTCTTTTTATAGTATAGATATATATAAGAAGATTTGCAGGGAAAAGATATTTTAATAAGATATGGTCCATTTCATAGGTTCTCGAACTGTTATTAAAATTATTGACAAAGTATATACAGTAAGTACACATTCTTGACATACAATAACTAAAAAGAACATTTTAGTGTGTTCATTTGAATACTTTGAAAATAATACAGTATTCTGACTTATGCTTCGAAATATTATAAATAAAACCAACATTATCGTAAGTCTTATTATTGCATTAAAATTATCTAAATGATAAATGTAGCGAGATTATATTTTTCTCTGCTGCGAATTTTTTACTTTCGTTAATAATGCCGCTATCATTCAAATTCATTTTAGGATCAATTTCTTCTCTGAGTTTAACGAGGCAGCTATTATGGTCTCCAAATCTAAGGCGAAAACGATGTTGATAAACACTTCTTTTAAAATGTGTTGTTTTACTTATATATTTTGGGGGCACTTATCGCGAGGTATAGAATAAATGACACCAGACTCACTCATTTATTAAATTTTAATTTGAAAGGCATTCCAATAGTGTTCGTTGACGTAGAAACCAAATAATTCGACTAGGTAACAGTATCTTCGCATGATGCTCAATACTGATAGGAGCTGTTAAATGTGTACGTTCTTTTTATTAATTGCATTGGAAATGTAAAACGAGCTTTTGGCACCTTTCAAAGCATTATTAATAAAACTGTCCTGAAAACCGAAAGTTTGACAACAAACCCTTGATCCAAATATTGAGAATTACTAAGTCTTAAACATCTCGGAAACGTACTCGATATTACACCACTTTTGTACTGCTGCTGTGATTACTTTGTAGGTTTACTGTACAGGCCCAATACGGAATCTTAATTTGTGATGGAAACCCCTATTGACCAAAACCATTTACGATTATGTTAGGTAAGGTTAACCTAACTCAACCTAATCTACAGTAAAACAAATAACTGGGTATATAAAATTTTGAGGTAGTATGAAGTAGGAGTTATTTGACTTAGTTTTTTTAATTAAAATCCTAACGCGGGTGAAATTCGAAAAAATAATCATTATATACAGAGACCCTAAGATCCACTCTTAGGTTAGCCCGAAAGGAGAGAGTAGGGGGTTAAAAGAAGAGAATAAGGGGTTAATCTTAATGATTGGAAAAGAAATTGTGAAGACTTTTTTTATGTAGAAAGGAGCGGGCAAGGGCGTGCGCCCGCAAAAATGCCCCCTATATAGGAAGGAAAGAGCCAAAATCAACGTCTCTGAGGCTCATGATGCCATTTTTTTTATAAATTTTGAAAAGATTGTGTAGTGTCAAAAGAGTGTGTAGTGTCAAAGATTGTGTAGTGTCAAGAGTATGAAAATAAAAATTTGGTCGCGGCGTTGGGTTGGACATAAAAGGCAGGTTAATCATGTAATGTTTGTAAACAATCGGAAATAAAAAAAACAGATTAATAAACCCTATTTATATATAAACTCAAAAGCAAACTGATAGCAAATGCGTGGGTGGTACCCACACTGAAAGGATTCAATCTTAAAGGAAAGAATGAGGCACAGGAAACTAAATACGAAGAAGCTATAATTGGAAAGGTGTTATTAATAATAATAATAATAATAATAGTTTTTTAAAAACAAGAGAAAGGGTGTTAGCACAGCGCTCAAATTATAAAGTGTTGAACATGTCAAATATCATCGTTCAAATGGCTCTATGTTTATGGATATGAATCACTGTAATAGTTTTATTTTCTGTAATTCTCTCCTTTGAGATGAATGACCGCCAAGAGTCACAGCTGCAGTGGTTCAACACTTAAGTTGTAACATGGAACTTTTTAATACAAAACAATTATATGGATTTATGATGCTGCCTCAATCCAAAACATACTTCGTTTCTAAATAATATTTCTCTCAGTCATTGTTTATTACTATATCAGTGTTGCTGAGCTACAAATAGCATTTGCTCCAGATATAACAATGCCATACCAGTAGTATCCATTCAGCTGTCGTCTATTTGCCAATTGGAAGATATTCTCAGCAGTGACGTATGAAACCTACAGATACCCATCAATCTGATAATGTTATAATGTTATTAAAATTTAATATGCATCAAAACGTTGTTTTTTCATTCATAAACCGTCTATATATATATATATATATATATATATATATATATATATATATATATATATATATATATATATATATATATATATCAGGGTTTTGCTCTGTCTTTGTTATAACAAAACAATATCTAAATCTATGTTCAATATTAAATGTAAATAAATAAATGAATTAATTTGGAAATTGCTCTGGGCTCAAAAATGCCCCCAACGGCTCTGTTTTTATATATCGTTCAGGATGACGGGCTTGCCAACATGAACACTGTCATCACGTCCGAAGTTGTTTTTAGTTTATACAAGACCATTTTTTAATCACTTCATTGACATCCCCCTTGTTAATATATATATCCCCGTCTTGAATTTATATTTAATTATTCATTTATGTTTCCTTAATATGTAAACCAAAGTGATTAATGAAAATAATTATGCTCTAAAGACATTTGGCAATGAGTCGACCAACCCATCAGCCTTCACTCACTCCCATATTCATTCATAAAATGTTACAACCGTTTGTAGTACATACAACAAATATATGCCAGGTGTCGTTATCTGTTCTCAAGAGTGTCCTACAAATAATGAGCGCAACTGTACATAACCTGTTAGGTATTATTGTATATATTAAGTTCTACCTTTACTCACTTGTACCAGGGCCGTAAACCCCTTGTTACTCTGTCTTACTGGTTCGTTTTCATTTATTCGTTCCTTCAATGACTCGTATATCCGAATTAAATAACTTTGATATATTAAATACGAATTAATTAACTTATGTTGTATAACTTAATGGAATTATACTACTGTGGCATCATAAAGTAAATCGTTTCATTTTATATTTTCGTACATTGAACACTAAATCTTCATATATACAAAGCTGGGCACTTGCGGGTTTTTTTGCGGTACTACCGCACTACCTACCAACCGGTACCGCATAACGCAGTACCGCAAAGGATCGCTGAAAGTACAGCCTGTACTTTCAGCGATCCTTTGCGGTACTGCGTTATGCGGTACCGGTTTGGTAGTGCGGTAGTACCGCAAAAAAAAACGCAAGTGCCCAGCTTTGCATGATATATATATGTAATATTATTCATTTCATGGAAACTCCCCCGTATAATGTTCATACTACATAAATTTATACTATATAAGTCATTATTTATAATTTTATATTAGGTTGTGTCATAATTCATCCGTCTAATGTATATAAAGTATAAATGTTGTCATCTGTGTTTATTCACTCATACGAATGAACTGGTTTTTGAACTGATTAATTTTAAATTAATATCTTTATTCTTTGTCAGTTATTGGTTTTGACCGTAACGTGAATTGTTCTTTAAATAATCTTTAATTTTATTGACGTACATACTTTTATGTACATGATTTCATTCTTTTTGTACTTTTTAACCATTTCAAACTAAATGTAGAAGTATTGAAATCTGCAGTGCATTTCCCTCGCACTCTCTCGTCTTGGTCCCAAATTTCGCTCATATAGCGAAGGTCGAGCCTCAGCGTTCTAAAACTGTTCTGTTTACAGTACAATCCGTCGCAATCTTATGTTGTACGTATGTTTATCTGATCTTTGTCGTGTATGCGTTTTATTTCAAATTCCTTCTTCCTTCTACCTCCTTCGGCCAATGATACCATATTATGTGATGTTAATATTCAACAAAATTAAGTCTTATAATAAATGTCACCCAAGTTAAATAATTATAAAACTGTTACTTAAATTCTTTCTAATTTATGGGGTAACAAATAAATCTCGTAAATTGTGTAGACTACTTAATTGGAAGATACGTTATTAAATAATTAGTAAATATTGTAATTAACTACTGAGGAGTGTATGATACACTAAGTACTTAGAATGTACTCAGTTGTAACGTCGCCAACCGAAAGTGTACAGTCGGCATAAAATATTATCATTGTTATTTGTTATTATTTTTAAAATTTAATTCTTTATTTTTAAGATATAGCTTGCCGCAAAATTCTTTGAATGTGCAACTAAGGGGGAACTTAACCTTCGACTTGTATTCTCCAATTTTAATCATATTCATCATCATAATTTAAAATTAAATTATTTCTGCAGCAGCCACCATTCGCAGCGGAGGAGTTCTCCTCCCCTTTCCTCGTTTGACTATCAGCAGTGATATAGGTTCTTGTAATCTGCCCAAGGCAATTAACCAATTGATTTATTCTTTGACAAAGTGAGCATCGGCAGTATTCTGCCTTCCGTATCAGTTCTGAATAAAGCTTAAAGGAGTGAAATAAAAACTCGGAAACAATAGGTTACTATTGCATTTTTCTTCAGTTCCTCACTTCATTTTGTGTTTAAATTGCGTCATATAAATTGCTCCTATTACTCGGATGTCTTACGACTAAGGCCTAGTTAAACTTCGAGGACCATCCCTTCATCAGATCGTCCAAAAGTGCTTAGATACCTATATCACAATGCGGGAAGTGGCCCCAACGACATAATGACAAATACTGCCCAGGGACTAGGCAGAGAAGTCTCGTCGCTCACCAGGATGAATTCATTACTGATTTACTTTAAAAAATTATTTTCATGATGGAAGGCACTTTTTCCCACGGCCTACTTTAAAAAAATTAAACCTAGTATAAACTGAATGCGCTGAATCCCCCGAATCGTATTACCTAGAATCGTTTGAATATATATATATATATATATATATATATATATATATTATATATTATATATATATATATAATGTAAAAATGATAATTCTAACATTCATTTTTAATAACTCGCATAACATTCTAGCTGTATATAATATTCATGCAAGCTTGGAAAATAATTAAAAAATTTAATTTTTCTGTTTTTTATTTGATTTTTGCTAAGGTGATTTTCTATTCAATGATATCTTGATGAATTATTCTTTTTTTAGCTACCAAGATGTTGCGTTTCTTATTAAGCTTAATCATGCAATCTTGTTAAATTCTGCTCTATTCATTTTTTTAATATATCTAAATCACAAAAGATGAAATCACATCGTGAATCAGTATTTAATTTTAAATTTTAAACATTTAATTTTAATAAAATGCATATCTTAATTTCCATTTTTAGTTGTCACGGCAAATCATGATAACATCAGATTTGCCAATATGCTGTTACAGCAACATTTGCCTTCATCTTTAAAATATTTTGCTTTATCAGTTTCTGCAAAATCCACATAATACACCAAACATTTCTTTCAAATTAGGAAAAAAATTCACCCTATTAAAAAAAAAAAAAAAAAACCAAGTCAAATTAAATAATAATGACATCACTAGCTTAAATAGTATACAAACCATTGTAACCTTTCAAATTTGGTTCTGTCTGATCTGACCCAGAGGCTGAAGTATTACCTGTAATATTTAGAAGCAGTAAAATTCAGTAAAAGGATAACTATCTCCTCCTTTGAGTCCTCTCTCCTCCAACAGAATAACACAGCATCTTCAAGAAACAGTAAAGTTAGAAATCAATAAACAAGTCTGAGCTCAACCAGCATTGCCTCACAAACTTCTCCGATACGTTACAAGAAGAATCGAGGAATCGACCAATCACCTAGTAAGAGTTCACAGAATTCTCCGATCCGCTACAAGAAGAAATGCGAGGGTAGTACAAAATAAATTATTGCGATCCCCTACACAGTACCAACTACCCGAGAGCGAGAAATCCGTTGCTGTAACCTAACCAAAATCCCCGTCAAGGGCGAACCACCCAAGGCCATCGGCGGAGGGTTACTCGTAACATATTCTCTCTCTCTCTCTCTCTCTCTCTCTCTCTCTCTCTCTCTCTCTCTCTCTCTCTCTCTCTCTCTCACCTCGGGATAGCGTAGGTGAGATGGGGTTAGAGGTCGGTGGCGGTGTTGAGGAAGTATGGAGTGCATTCCGGGACGAGTTTATGGTGCTGCAGTCTGTTACCATACCCTCAAAACCGATCACCCCTGCTTTAACGCAGCCTATGTGGTTCAGTCGTGACATCGCTTCGGCTATCCGAAGTAGGAAAGCTGCGTATAGGAGGGCGAAGGCCAATCGTTCCCATGAGAACACTGAGTCGTATGTCCGCCTGTGCAGAGAAGTGAAGGCGAAGGTTAGGTTAGTGAAACGTAACGGAGAACTCCGGGTGGTAAGCCTCTGCAAGGGGAACCCCTAAGGAGTTCTTCAGTTATGTTAATAGTAGAAAGCCCATTAGTAGCATGATAAGTCCGTTTAAGGACCCCAGCGGCGTTCTGCGGACCTCCGACCCGGACATCGCTAATGTACTGAATGAGTACTTTGCGGGAGTGTTCACCAGGGAAGACACCCGCGTCATCCCCGAGCCAGGGATCAGGCACGAAGGTGCTGGCCTGGATAGTGTTCGGTGTACCGCGACAGTCGTTGCCGATAGAATAGACAAACAGCGCGTTTAAGGCTCCTGGGCCAGACCAATTCCTCCCCAGAGTGTTGCGGTAAGTGCGCGACCAGGTGGCTCCCCACCTGGCTACAGTCTTCAACAAATCGTTGGAGACGGGCCAGGTGCCTGGTGACTGGAGGGAAGCCAATGTGACCCCTATCTTTAAGAAAGGGGATCACGAAAGTCCAGGGAACTATCGTCCCATTAGTCTCACCTCGGTTGTAGGTAAATTATTAGAGGGGATAATAGCGGATAGGATCGTTAACCATTTGAATTTCTACGAGCTGCTTGGGGACTCCCAACATGGGTTTAGACGGCATAGGTCGTGTCTCACCAACTTGCTCGAGTTTTTCCACGTCATGTTGAGTGAGTATAATAAAAGTGGGGCGATTGATATACTTTATCTCGACTTTGAGAAAGCCTTTGATAAGGTACCTCACCGCCGACTAATGGCCAAAGTGCGCGCGCTGGGTATCGGTGGGGAAGTAGGTAGGTGGATTGAAAACTAACCGAAGAATAGGCGGCAGAGGGTTGTAATTAAAGGGGCTACTTCTGGTTGGGCCTCAGTCACTAGTGGGGTTCCTCAGGGTTCCGTTTTGGGGCCACTGTTGTTTATCATTTACATAAATATCGACGGTGGCATCGGCAGTAGGATCGCCAAATTCGCTGATGACACGAAGCTTGTGGCCAATGTTGGGACGCCAGAGGTGATCGAGCAACTGCGTGCGGACCACCGTAGGATAGGAGTGTGTTCCGAAAAATGGCAAAATGCCGTTTAACTTAGGTAAATGCAAGGTGATGCACATTGGCTACGTCAATCCCAAGTCGGACTACTCGATGTTGGGGAGTAATATCGAGGCGACTGATTTGGAAAAGGAGTTGGGTGTGCTAATTAGCAGCGACCTTAAGTTTATCAAACAGTGGGTAGAGGTGGAAAAGAAAGCCCAGAAGTTGTTGGGTTATACAGGGTGGGGCACGGGAATCAAGTGTTTTTTGAATAGCTAGTAATCGGCCATTAGGAATGGGAGGGGCGTGCGGTAGGTAGCATTCCATTCCTGGGTTCATAGCATTTAACTTTAACTAACACTCACCTTTATCTTTCAGGTGCCATCATGGAGCAGTGGACGTTAGAACACCGCATGTTCGCGTATGATCATTTTGTTAGGAGTGGCGAGTCAGTGACAGCAGTTCAGCGTGCGTTTCGCCGCAGATTCAACATTCATCGAAATGACTCTGTTCCCGCTCGTGACACAATCTTACGTTGGGTTAACAATCTTCGAACATGAGGCTCAATAATGAAAACAAAACGGAAGGGGCCGCACCGCACTGTGCGTACTCCAGAGAACGTTGAAAGGGTCAGACAAGCGATGTTGCAAAGCCCAGGCCGCTCTGCTCGGAGACATTCAGCTGCACTCGGAATCAGCAATCGTACTGTTAGACGGATTTTGCATGAAGAATTACATTTTCACCCATACAAGTTAGCGATGGTGCAGGAATTGAATGTAAACGATTGCCCCCAACGACTGAATTTTGCACAGGAAATGCTTGCACTTTATGAGCAGAATGAAAACATGATGGTGGTAATGAGTGATGAAGCCCATTTCCACCTTAATGGGGCCGTCAACAATCAAAACTGTCGGTATTGGGCTGCTGAAAATCCGCGACAACTCCATGAAAAACCGCTGCATAGCCCTAAGGTTACATTTTGGTGCGCGGTGGGAAAGTTTGGCGTCATCGGTCCCTATTTCTTCGAACAAAATGGGGTTACCGTTACCATAACATCTGGGCGTTACATTGAGATGGTGAACACCTTTTTCATCCCTGAGTTACGAAGAAGGCGTATTGCTCGTCGACATTTGTGGTTTCAGCAAGATGGGGCCACGCCACACACCGCCAGAGCGTCAATGGCTGTTCTTCGCCCCCTGTTTCCCAACCATCTCATTTCGAGATTTGGTGACATTGCATGGCCCCCTCGGTCCCCTGACTTGTCCACATGTGACTTCTTTCTATGGGGGTACCTCAAGTCACGTGTCTACGAGGACAAGCCCCGTACATTAGATGCATTGAAGGAAGCGATCCGTCAACAAATCATCCAAATCAACAGAGACCTGCTGGGAAGAGTGGAGGCCAATTTTCGTAAACGCCTTCAACAATGCGTCGACGGCCAAGGACATCATATGCCAGATATAATTTTCGGTACATGATTATTATGACATGAAATGCTATGTTCTTACGAATGTTGTTCTACCAATATATTTTCTTTACAAAAATAAATATCATTTTCCTGATTATTCCAAAAACACTTGGTTCCCGTGCCCCACCCTGTATGAGGAGGAAATTTCGATTTCGGAACAAGGAGATTGTGCTCTCTCTGTACAATTCTCTGGTTCGGCTGCACCTGGAGCGAGTCCAGCTGAGGGCCACAAAGTTAATCCCTTCCGTTAGGTATATGGGCTACAATCGACGCTTAAGCGCCCTGAATTTGTTTTCGCTGGAAACTCGGAGGCTGCGCGGTCAACTCATCGAGGTTTTCAAGTTCTTACGCGGGTTCAACAATGTCGATTTTAGAAGCATGTTTAGTTTAAATGATAACCCAACTCGCAACAATGGTTGGAAGTTGGATTTGAAACGGTTTAGGACTAGTGTGTAGGAATTACTTTACGTATAAGATCTGTGACACGTGGAACAGGCTACCTTCAGAAGTTGTGAACAGTTCTTCTGTGGATCTGTTCAAGAAAAGGTTAGACCGAATCTTGCACACTATTTGAGGGTGACAGAATTTTTCCCCTGGCATCCGTTGCTATTGGTACCCCCTCGGTATGGGCCGCGAGGCCTTTTGAGGTACTTCTTTTCCTTGTAACTCCTTGTAACTCTCTCTCCGCGCTGTGGACATCCGACGCGGACATCGCTAATGTGCTGAATGAGTACTTTGCGGGAGTGTTTACTGCGTCAGAGACGAAGCTGTTGTCCTAGATAGGGTTCGGTGTACCGCGACATTCGTTGCCGATAGAATAGACAAACCGAGCGCGTTTAATGCTCCTGGGCCAGACCAGTTCCTCCTCAGAGTCTTGTGGGAAGTGCGCGACCAGGTGGCTCCCCACCTGGTTACAGTCTTCAACAAATCGTTGGAGACGGGCCAGGTGCCTGGTGACTGGAGGGAAGCCAATGTGACCCCTATCTTTAAGAAAGGGGATCACGAAAGTCCAGGGAACTATCGTCCCATTAGTCTCACTTCGGTTGTAAGTAAATTATTAGAGGGGATAATAGCGGATAGGATCGTTGACCATTTGGATTCCTACAAGCTGCTTGGGGACCCAACATGGGTTTAGACAGCATAGGTCGTGTCTCACCAACCTGCTCGAGTTTTTCCACGTCATGTTGAGTGAGTATGATAGTAGGGCGATTGATATACTTTATCTCGACTTTGAGAAAACCTTTGGTAAGGTACCTCACCGCCGGCTAATGGCCAAAGTGCGTGTGCTGGGTATCGGTGGGGAAGTAGGTAGGTGGATTGAAAACTGGCTGAAGAATAGGCGGCAGAGGGTTGTAATTAAAGGGGCTACCTCGGGTTGGGCCTCGGTCACTAGTGGGGTTCCTCAGGGTTCCGTTTTGGGGCCACTGTTGTTTATCATTTACATAAATGATATCATCGCTGCCATCGTCAGTAGGATCGCCAAATTCGCTGATGACACCAAGCTTAGAGCCAATGTTTGGACGCCCGAAGCGATTGGGGAACTGCGTGCAGACCTACGTAGGATAGGAGAGTGGTCCGAAAAATGACAAATGCCGTTTAACTTGGGTAAATGCAGGGTGATGCGCATTTGCTACGCCAATCCCAAGTCGCGCTACTCCATGTTGGGGAGTAATATCGAGGCGACTGATTTGGAAAAGGACTTGGGTTGTGCTAATTAGCAGCGATCTTGAGTTTAGCAAGCGGTGCGTCGAGGTGGAAAAGAAAGCCCAGAAGCTGTTGGGTTATATGAGGAGGCAATTTCGATTTCTGAACAAGGAGATTGTGCTCTCCCTGTACAATTCCCTAGTTCGGCCGCACCTGGAGTATGCTGTGCAGTTCTGGTCGCCCACCCTCATGAAAGATACTGAGAGGCTGGAGCTAGTCCAGCCGACGGCCACAAAGTTAATCCCTTCCGTTAAGCATATGGGCTACAATCGACACTTAAGCGCCCTGAATTTGTTTCCGCTGGAAACTCGGAGGCTGCGCGGTCAACTGATCGAGGTTTTCAAGCTCTTGCACGCGTTCAACGATGTCGATTTTAGAAGCATGTTTAGTTTAAATGATAACTCGCAACAGTGGTTGGATTTTGGATTTGAAACGGTTTAGCTCTAGTATGTGTGAAACCGGTTGCCTTCAGAAGTTGTGAACAGTTCTTCTGTGGATCAGTTCAAGAAAAGGTTAGACCGAATCTTGCACACAATTTGAGGGTGACAGAATTTTTCCCTGCACTGGTTGCCATTGGTACTTCCTCGGTATGGGCCGCAAGGCCTTTTGAGGTACTTCTTTTCCTTCTAACTCCTTGTAACTCACACTCTTGTTTTTATATCGGCTTCGAGAACGTTTTTCTCCAGTTATCACGATGTATTTGTTCATAGTTTCTTTAATTGCTTCATCATGCATATCTATAATACATTTTAAGTTTTCTTTACTAAAATTTGATTAACTATAACTGTCTTACATTTTTTAACTGTCTGTATGGCCTTTCTCTTATAATGTTATTTATTATTAAACTAATCAGGTTGGGAGGCAATAATAGCGTATGCGAGGCATTCTTGGGTGGTTAAAGTTCGGGCACGCCAAGTAGAAACGGTATCAAGGGGAATGAAGGAGCGTGATTGTGCGTATAAGAATATATGATATAAGATGGCGCCGCGCGTGCGAACAATAGTACAAAATATTGCGTGCTGTTCTACGGTGCAATCACGTGACGCCCCTTGAACAGAAGTGAGGCCTTCGTAAACATGCGCGAAGTGTGCATATATAAATGGAACGCGTGAAGTTACGCATCAGGTTACGTTATCTTATGTTTGCTTTATTACTAATTTATAAATATCTTCATTTTTACACTCCCAACATGTAAACTTTGCCAACTAAACGTCCTCCACACACACACACACACACACACACACACACACACACACACACACACACACACACACACACTGGCGTTCAAAACTATAGTGCCACTAGAAAATGCGCTACAGCTTGAAAGCCCTGTTGGCAAAACCTTTTACATAGTGTCAATAGACCTATGGAATTGCAGTAATCATACATTTGTGAAATCTATGACCTTTGATTCTCTTGATGCAAGTTACATTTACTTAGATATCCTTATATGTTAAAAACTTTAAGATTTATTTTTCTCAACATATTTTACACAGGTTAGATGTCTAATATTGTTTAAGAACTAAACATGAAAATTGTTTTCCCATTGAAAATACTCAGCCTTTGTGAAGCAACAATTTTTCTTTTTCAGAAATTAATAATGGCCCAGGAAAAGAAATTCCTATAAAGAAAATCATTGAAATAAATGGCCCTACATTGTTTCGAGCTATCCCCAAAAATATTGCACGTAGGATTGGTAATTAATCAAACCTAATTTAACTTAACCTAACCCGAGTGTCATCGAACAGAGAAGGGCGTGATAAGTGTTTCGGACGCAGTTGAGGATTGAAGGGTGTTTGTTGTTATTAAATACTGACGTACTCACCAATCTAGCCTAATTAAGCTCATTCAGAATCCCAAAACTCAAGAAATGATTGAAGTACATGAGTCACCTCTGATCACGGTTTTCTTCTTTCCACAAAGTAAGATTTGAGTCACTGCGGGCACGCACTCGGCAGATTTAAGTACCTGAGTAAGTTTTTAGCAAAAGGCAAAAGTCGGCAAAAAATGCACTTGAACAACTTTCACTTCCAACCTTCCGATAATTCACTCACTCGACCTTACTTATGCCCACTTGCCTACACACACACACACACACACACACACACACACACACACACACACACACACAATATATCTATAGCTATATCTCGAAATCATGTATGTTATTTAAATAACTTTATCACCAATTTTATCATATATTTCTTAAAATGTACATAACGAAATTGATATTTTCGAGTAATTCCATTTAAAAAATGTAGGAATGTTTGGAGAGTTTTAATTTCGAGTAAATTTGTTTTCCTTTTCTCTTCCTCTTTCATTGTAGAAAATAATGGGAAAAGCTCCATATACGCATTCATTCGTCAGTCAGACTCCTTACTTGATTCGTCAGCCAGACTCCTTACTGAGTGGACGCATTCCCTGGGCTCTCTGATATTGTTTCTACTCTTGGATATTGCCGATAAATTTACTGTTGGAAAGTTCTGAATTTTATATACTTGCGTTTATATTCACATTATTATAGTTAAGTAACTGAATATTAGTGGTTTTTAGCGATTTAGAAGTTTTCATAGCGTGCCGGCGTAATTTAATTTAAACTTGTGACGGTTATAAACGTTAACTATCTTAACTTGCGCGATGCCGTCGTAGAAAGCGTCGTGTGCTAGGTGTGGGGTTAATCGGTGGTATACTGATTTTAAAGATTACAACGGCGGTCCTATGGTGATTACCGAGAGATCGGTTTGTTTCTTTTATGAGATAAGCGAAGAGATAGTTGATTTAAAACGTAATGTACGCGAGGTGACCGAAAGACTTGCAACGCTTGATGAGGGCAGGGGTAGGCTTACAGTTGACGAAGGCCGAACCTTTACTAACGTTGAAGACGTTAGTAAGTTGAAGGGTGAGGTTAGGAACCTAATTTCTAGTATAGGTACCTTATCGGAAAGGTTAGACAGAGTTGAGGAAGGGGTTAAGGTTGGCCAGGGATTAGTAGACGGGGAGGGATTTAGAGTAGTTAAGGGTGGAGCTAGGCTATATGGTAAATTTTTACAAGTGTACATTACAGGCTTTGTAAATCAAAACTATGTTTTTTTGATGGTTTTCGATGCGGTTTAAACGAAGGTTAATTTCGTTCAAACAACATAAAAAACAATCGGGAAAACAGTTTTAATATATAACCTAACCTAAAATTCCAAAATTCCTCAAAAGCCTGTAATGTACTCTTGTAAAAAAATACCGGCTAGGTACGTTAGGTGATAGGAATCTCCCCCCTATTGAGGTTTCGAACCCTGTCGTCCAGTTGGATAGGGATGTGAACGAAGGAGAGAAGATTTTAATTGGGGACTCCTTAGTGCGTCATATGGATAAGGAGTTCGTTGAACGGAATCCAACCAAGAGGAGGAGGGTCTGTCTACTGGGGGCCAGGGTTAACAGAATTAGAGACGAAGTAGATAGGATTGATGTTGCCTCTCGTCACTCGATGTTGGTGACGATGGTAGGGGGCAACGACTCGTATAGCCCCGATACGAGAGTGTCTGACCTTTTGGAGAGATACAGGGGGTTAATTAGGTCCCTAAAGGCAAGATGAGATAGGTCTTTAGTTCTAGGTATTACCCCTAGGCACGGTTTAAATTTTAGGATTACATAAAAAACTATTTTTGAAAACTAAACTACAAGAGATTTGTGCTCAGGAAAATATACCCTTCGTAAAGCTGTGGTCAGAATTTAGTGATCCTAGCCTTTTTATACAGGATGGGTGCATTTCAATGAAATAGGGAATGCTAGGCTAGGTAGGTTAAGCGATGAGAACGTTCGAAAGCTGTATAGGTTGAAGCCCTCTTTAAACGCTGTAGGTCCGGGAAACGCCGGCCCGACGTGAAATATAGTTTAAAACGCCGATCCGTGGTAAAAAATAATTTAAACGTTTTTTATTGTAACGCGCGTAGTATAAGAAATAAGTTGAACGAATTTAACACTTTCAGGATGACCGGTACAAATTGGTAGCGTTTCAAATACGCGCATTCATAACTTAACACTACAAAAATTCCGGCCTTAAAGGGTTAACCTCGATAGCCCTAAGGGAATTACGAATGTACAACAAAACGCCGCCACCAATCCTATGTAACCTATCATTAGTAAAACGTTTAAAACCCGCTATATCAAGTTCCCCCAACAAGTCCCAAGTTACGGTATTTAACCATTTTTCGGTTATAGTAACTACATCGTAGTTCCCGGAATAAATTATCTCCTTAAGGAAAGTTTTTTGGATATCGAAAGGGAGTTTATTCCGTGTAGGCCCAAGCGCGCTAGTAATTATGGTAGGCCCAAGTGGTGGACTAGGGAAATAGGTGAGTTTATAAACGAGCGTAACAGAGCGTATAGACTTAAGCGCAATGGCATGGTAGCTAACTTTAATGGATATATCGAGCTTAGACGTCAGGTTAAAAGATCAGTTAGGAATGCTAAGCGTAATTTTGAGATACTTGTAGCTGCGGATAGTAAACATAATCCAAAAAAGTTTTTTGAGTACGTCAATAATCGTAAGCCGATAAAAGATAACAGGCCCTCTAGTGGACGCTAACGGTGCTTTGGTTTCCGACGCTCAGGCGATAGCGGGTATTTTTAACAAATTTTTTGCGATAGTTTCTACCGAAGACGACGTAAATAATGTCCTCCGACGTGGACGGTATCGTTCCATTTAGTAGCGAGACTACTTTTTAATGAAATAACTGTTTGCGAGGGTGAAATTGCACATTATATCGATAAGCTAAAGGTTAGCAGGGCTCCAGGCCCTGACGCGCTTTATCCTAAACATTTGAAAGACGTTATCGTAGGCCCCTTAACAAAAATTTTTAATAAGTCACTGGAAGCCGGGATTATTCCTGAAGACTTCAAATTAGCTAACGTTACGCCCACTTTTAAAAAAGGCGACCGCACAGTAGTTAGGATCGTATCGTCGCGATTTGATTAATAGTAGTCAGCATTGGTTTGGACGCCATAAATCTTGTTTAACTAATTTGTTAGAGTTTTATAACGAAATAGTGCGCGAATACGATAGGCATAGAGCGGCTGACGTTATTTATTTTGACTTTAATAAAGCGTTCGATACAGTTCCGCATAGAAGATTAATTGCGAAGGTTAACCCTTTGACGACCGGTATACGTTTCTTTGAACTTAAAAGTGCAAATTTTATTGTTATTTACAATTAGATAATGTTAGTAACTATAGTCACTTAAATGACCCATTTTTGGGTTATTTTTCCGACAACTAAACGATACCTATGTAAACATGTACGTGTATTTGTAGAAACGTTGCATCATTGTACAATTTATATTTCCGTTGGGACAAATATGTCCCTTGGTCCTCAGAGTTTAAGCCTACGGTATTCGCGGTCAGGTAGCTAACTGGTTAGAGGAATGTCTTCGTGCCAGGAAACGGAGGGTCGTTGTTAATGGTTGGGAATCGGGGTGGTTGGACGTGGGTAGCGGTGTCCCTCAGGGTTCAGTGTTAGGCCCATTGCTATTCGTAATCTACATTAACGACATAGATGTAGGCTTGACCAGTAACGTGTGAAAATTCGCTGACAATACTAAAATAAACGGTAAAGTTCTTAACGTGGACGATAGAAATAGGCTCCAAGACGATGTAAATAGGATTATGGAGTGGACGGATAAGTGGCAGGTGCAATTTAACGTAGACAAATGTAAAGTTTTGCATATAGGTTCTCGTAACAATAATTACACGTACACGATGGATGATAGAGAGTTAGCGAGCGTTGACGAGGAAGTAGATTTAGGCATACGCGTATCTAAGGATTTAAAAGTTAGGAACCAGTGCCTGGAGTCTTGCGCAAAAGCTAATAGGATGTTAGGCTTCATAGCGCGTAATTTCGAATTTAAATCGAAGATTATAATATTGCCACTTTACAAGTCCCTAATCAGACCTCACTTAGAATATGCCGTTCAGTTTTGGTGCCTGTATTTGCGTGAGGATATTGATAGGTTGGAAAGGGTTCAGCGACGCGCCATGAAATTGATTCCGTCACTACGCAACAAGTCGTACGAAGATAGTTAGACTTGCATTCACTCGAAACTAGGAGATTAAGGGGGGAGCTCACTGAAGTTTTCAAAATCGTTAATAAAATCGATAACGTAAATTTTGACATTGTTCATTTTCGATAATAGTGTTGGTTTACGTCGTCGTCGTCGGCCTAGGCAAGCTACGGCTTTGGAGCGTAGCGCATCTATCCGGTATAGGTTAACCTGGATGATGTAACCATAAGCACTGCCGCTGGTTAAGTGCCAACCAGTGATTATCTCACTAGCCGTATTGAGTCCGTTAGGCGAAACTGCGACAGTACCAAAGGTGGAAAATATAACCCTTGGATTTCTATTATTTATTTGTAAAATGGACATGGTATTAGATTAAAATAATTATTTGAATATAAATAATTAACTGACAATTGTGATATATAATTAATTATGTTTACATACAATAAAATAATATAGTATACATAAAATTAGTATTAATGTGGTTCACAATTGAATTATGATGGGTAACTAATTTAAAATGAATTTATAACTATTCCGAAATTCAAGATGGTAAAATTAACATTTATCTTTAAACTAAAATAAGAGTATTCACTACACACTCCCCCCCCAGAGAGGAAGTTCAAAGAGTTCCGAACGACACAGATTTCCGCTGGACCTTTTGGTAGCTACATGTACCTCGCTTAAGGTTGATTCCAAAAACGCAGGCTTAAGACGATCGATAGAAACCTTGTCGACCTTGGAACCGCGCTGGATGAGAAATGATTTGCGCGTACGTCGGAGAACTTCATAGGGCCCGTCATATGGACATTGGAGAGGCCGTTTTGGGAGAGGTACACGAACGAAAACGTGGGTGCAAGATTGGAGGGCTGGGAAACAAAGATGTTCTGTTGGCTAGTCAATCGAGGGGGAACAGGCTGAAGGGACTGCATGTGAGAGGAAAGTGTTTGAGCGAATTCCGTAGGATCACATGACTTATCCCCTGCAGTGAAGTAGCCACCTGGTAGCCGCAGTGTTGTTCCATAGACTAGTTCAGCCGCTGTAGTCTTCAGATCACTCTTAAATGCAGAGCGAATACCAAGCAACACGAGTGGAAGCTTATCCATCCAATGGGAGTCTTCGTGTGACACATAAGGGATGACTTCAACTGGCGATGGAAGCGTTCGACGAGGCCGTTAGCTTGCGGATGATACGCACAGGTATGCGCATGTACTGTACCCAACAAGCTGGTAAACTTCTTCCAAAGCGAAGACTCAAATTGGCGACCTTGGTCAGTGATGACTTTTGTCGGCAATCCAAATCTTGATACCCATCCATGAAGAAAGGCTCTTGCAACAGTGTCCGCTTGGATATCAGGAAGTGGGATGGCTTCAGGCCATCTGGAAAAGCGGTCGAGACAGGTGAGCAGATAACGTTGGCCTTGAATCACTGGAAGAGGGCCAACAATGTCTACATGAATTACCTCAAATCGCTGGGATGGGGGCGGAAATGCGTCAAAGGGGGACCTGGTGTGCCTTTGGACTTTGGCACGCTGGCAGGCAAGGCACGTTTTGGTCCAATGTTTGACATCCTTCCGCATCGAGGGCCAAACAAAGCGAGAGGTAACCAGGTGTTGCGAAGCACGGATACCAGGATGGGAGGGCTTATGAAGATCCGTGAAGACTGCTTTTCTGTGACATGGAGGGACATAAGGGCGAATAGCAGCTGTTGATACGTCGCAATAGAGGGGCACAGACAATCCTGGCATACTCATTTTCTTGAGGGAAAGTGAGTGAGTGGAGTCTTCTCTGAGCAGGTCTTGTAGTTCCGTATCCTTATCTTGATCCTGTGCAATAGCATTCCACAGTGTAGAGCTGAAGGTAACAGAAGTAATCTCTATTCTTGAAAGTGCATCCGCTGGAGTGTTCAAGACACCTTTGATGTGGCGGATATCTGTGGTAAATTGCGAGATATAATCGAGTTGCCTGATGACTCTGGGAGAGTGGTTACAGCTGTTTTTATTGAAGACAGTGACCAAAGGTTTGTGGTCGGTAAAAACACAAAACTCTCGGCCTTCAAGGAAATGTTGAAAATGCTTCACGTTTAAGTAAATAGCAAGAAGTTCACGTCCGAAAGCACTATAACGCGTTTGGGCTGGCTGCAGCTTTTTCGAGTAAAACGCGATGGGTGTTTGTTGACCGTTAATGGTTTGTTCCAACACTCCACCGATCGCAACATCTGATGCATCGACCGTCAGAGTTAGGGGGGCATCACTGATAGGAAATGACAAAGACAATGCACTATTGATAGCATTTTTTGGCATTGTCGAACGCCTGTAAACTATCGCTACACCATACCAATTTCGTTACCTTGCGTTTGTGTGTGATCATAGCGTGTAGAGGAGCAGAACACTGGCACAGTTTTTAATGAACTTGTGGTAATAATTACCAAACCTAGAAACCGACGTAACTCACGCTGATTATTTGGCATAGGGTAATTTTTTATCACTTCACACTTGTCCTGAAGGGGGGTAATTCCGTGCTGCGAAATCGTGTGACCAAGAAATTCCAAGGTTGGCTGTGCAAACACACACTTAGATGCATTAATAGTAACACCGTATTGTTCTAAGCGTTGAAAGAGGAGTGAAAGATGTTCCTTATGTTCCTCTTCCGTTGAGCTGGCCACAAGCAAATCATCGATGTAGGCATAAACAAAGTCTAAGCCTCTGGTGACCTCATCTATAAACCTCTGAAAGGTTTGCGCAGCATTCCGTAGCCCGAACGGCATCTTCACAAATTCGAATAACCCAAATGGTGTACAAACTGCAGTCTTGGGATATCCGAAGGCTCTACGGGAATGTGGTGGAAAGCCTTAACGAGATCTATTTTACTGAAGATAGATTTGCCGTGGAGAAGAGAAGTAAAGTCTTGGACATTTGGTACCGGATATCGGTCCGGATGGTTGTCGAATTTAAAAACCGGTAATCCCCACATGGTCTCCAGTCTCCTGACTTCTTCTGGACCAGGTGTAGGGGAGAGGACCAACTGCTTTTGGAAGTCTTATTATCCCAAGATCTATCATAAGCTGGAATTCCGATTTGGCAGCTTTCAGTTTGTCCGGGGCAAGACGTCTGGGTTTTGCAAACACAGGGGGACCTTTTGTTGTAATGTGATGGGTAATGGTGTGCTTAATGGTATCACCCATCTGCATAGGTTGAAGAATTCCTGGATATCGTTGGAAAAGGCACTGGTACATGGAATTAGGGGAACGAGGGAAAGTGCAGAGTTCGAGGCGTCCGGAAGGGCAACCTGTTTGGCAAGAACAGAAAGCAGTGTGGCCTGGTCGCATAAGCGTCGCTTGTCAAGATCCACCAGGAGTTGAAATGCTGGAGGAAGTCAGCGCCGATTATGGGATGCCGCACTTGAGCACAGATGAAAATCCACTTGAAGGATCGGTGAAGGCCCAAGTTTAGTTCACGCGACTGAGTACCGTACGTGGGTATGCGTGAACCGTAGCAGCGTATAGAGGCGGAGATTCCGAGTGCGTATGACCAGATTTTTGAGGGAATACACTGACTGACGCTCCGGTAAACCAAGAAAATTGACACCAGAGTTCCTGTCCTTTATGAATAACAGGTTGGCAGTGCGAGTACTAGACGCCATTAGGACTCGCTGCTGGGGTTTTCGACGAAAAATTGCAAGGGGAGATGCACTTCCTAGCCTTCTTTCCAAATTTCGAGTGGTAGAAGCAGATCTTCCCGGAACTCGAAACGATGCCTCTTCGTAAATCTTGACCGAGAATGGCTTCTTTGCCGTTGATTTGTAGCAGAGAACAAACGTGGTTGAGTTGTTGACTTAACTCTTCACTTTCAACTCCAGTTCCGATTGTGTGTTCACGTTGTTGACCGGAGCTGTGTCAATCTCCACTACTTTGTCGGCAGTTTCTGCTAGTTTATCAACTGGAGTAGCAGGATCCATAGTGGCCAAGACACGCTGAGCTGATGGAGGAAGTTTCTGCAAGAACAACTGTCTAAAGATGTCCTTATCGAAGGTTTGTGTGCGTTCGCCTAGAGCGCACTGCATAGCCCTCAGCATTTGAGTGGGCTTACGGTCTCCAAGTTCTTCTTTTGAGATTAACTGATGTAGTTCTCACGCTCGGAGACAGTGGTGCGGCACAGGATGCAGACTTCAGATCGTTGTATGGGTCCTCACTCGTGGAAGTAGACACGATGACGTCACGGACTTCAGAGATGATGCTCGCTGGTAGAGAGGACAAAACATGATCGTATTTCGTCCTGCTAGCGGTGATCCTTCCCAAGTTGAATTGTGATTCCACTTGGTGGAACCAAATAAATGGATCACCCGGCCAGAAGACGGGGAGCTTTACGCTCAAGTGGGAGATGGCACCAGCATCGTCAGGCATCTTCTCCTATGCTTGCTGACGTACAAGCAAGACGACAAGTTACCAACGAAGGAGTGGAGGTTGAGACGAGCGCAGGCACAGAGCGCACGGGCAGGGGTGATGGGCAGAGGGCACGAGCGACATTACAGTCTGGCCTAGTCGCTCGGGTGAAGGGGGTGATGGGCACGAACGACGTTACAGTCTGGTCCTAGTCGCTCGGGTGAAGGGGGTGATGGGCACGAACGACGTTACAGTCTAGTCCTAGTCGTTCGGGTAAAGGGGGGGAATCCAACTCCGGAGTCACCAATTGTTGGTTTACGTCGTCGTCGTCGGCCTAGCAAGCTACGGCTTTGGAGCGTAGCGCATCTATCCGGTATAGGTTAACTGGATGATGTAACCATAAGCACTGCCGCTGGTTAAGTGCCAACCAGTGATTATCTCACTTAGCCGTATTGAGTCCGTTAGGCGAAACTGCGACAGTACCAAAGGTGGAAAATATAACCTTGGATTTCTATTATTTATTTGTAAAATGGACATGGTATTAGATTAAAATAATTATTTGAATATAAATAATTAACTGAATTGTGATATATAATTAATTATGTTTACATACAATAAAATAATATAGTATACATAAAATTAGTATTAATGTGGTTCACAATTGAATTATGATGGGTAACTAATTTAAAATGAATTTATAACTATTCCGAAATTCAAGATGGTAAAATTAACATTTATCTTTAAACTAAAATAAGAGTATTCACTACAATAGCAATACTCGTAATAACGGATTTAAATTACGTGGCAGACGTTTCATTACTAACATCGCTGAAAACGTTTTTGCATTTAAAGTAATTGATAAATGGAATAATCTTCCCGCGTTCGTCGTGAACTCTACCAGCGTTAATATGTTTAAAAACTGTTTAGATAGGTATTTGAAAAATATTAACGTCGTTTAAAATAAAACATTTAGGAACAGGAGCTCTGGGGGTAGTGGTCGAGGATGAGTCTGTTGAAGATTAATGCCAGGTTGTGACATGCCAGCAACAAAATTACAAAAAAAAAAACAACACGAACTTGGATGTAGCTCGTAGCGTAAACTAACCCACTTTTTGTTATACTCTTCATACATTTTTTTCTTTTATCTTTTTACTTGCATGTCTGTAGTGTGTATGGTATGACAGTGTTTGAGTTAAGACTGTTTGCATGGTTTGTAAGCGTTCTTATTTTATTTCTTTTCATCTCTCACCCCTTTCCTATTTTCTGCGACTATTTTTCGGACTTATCGGCAGTGGTTGGCGGATGATGATGGTGAATCTTTCTCTTTTTTTCCGAATGAATGTTAACCCACGAATGATAGGTTTTGCTACTTACTTAACCCCTTATTCTCTTCTTTTAACCCCCTTCTCTCTTCTTTTTCTCGGGCTAACCTTAGAGTGGATCTTAGGGTCTTTGTTAGCCTTAGCTTCTGTAGTTCTGTAAAACTTTGTTCCGCGTTACTGACGGTATCATGGTAGTATAATGCGTAATCAAGAAGATTGTCCCAACTAGCGAAAGTGTGAAATTGTATCAGAAAATAATGAAAATACTCGTTTTTTCTTTCTCTATGTAATGTATATGGATAGGTAGCCCGAGTCCCTGTTTATCTGTATTATATCTCAAAATTACGCAATTTCAATGCCTTTTTGCAAGAAATTAGTTGGTTGTTTGCTCATCATTCGTAATATAATTATTCAGTCGTTTGAAAGTAATTACAGGATGCCTCTTTTTTTTTTTACTGAAGTTCATAACAGTAATACTAATAGCGTAGTCAAAGAATGGAGTGTGTCCGAGAAGTGGTTAATAATGAAGAAAGCATTAAAGGCCTTTGATGAGCCAAGGTTTTCTTTCTGTAACCTTTATTTATTAGTGACAATGCCAGTCTGTGCAGCTAACGTTTTTCCTTTGTTCCGTTTCTGTTTACTCAGTTTTTGTAATTAGGATTTCTCTTCTATTTTCAATAAAACTTTATTATTGAAGACCTTCCCCTCCCTCCACAAAAATTGCCCCTAATCCATTCTCGTTCTTATTCGCTTTGTTTTGCTTCTGCTCTTTCATTTGGAATACGAGTACGGCTTTAATTACAACTTAGATTAAAAAAAAGTAATTCTATTCTTATATATATATATATATTATATATATATATATATATATATATATATGAGAGAGGGGGGGGAACACACGCCTTTTCTTTTTTCTTCCTTTTCGACGATCATTTTACAAAAATTATGGGAACTCTGAATTTATAACTGGAATAAAATCGATTTTTGCTGTCTTAGTCTCCGTGAATGATTGAGTGAAAGAATTGAATGAGTGAATAATTGGATCGGACTTTTTTTTTTTTTTTTGAATGGGGCCCAAATATTTATTGGACCTTCGCAAGATCATCTTCCCTTAAGAGCAAAGGGATTTCTCCACTATGCGCAACGGATGAATTAGTAAGGAGAGTGACCGCACGAAAACAGTAATGAATAGAGTATTTTCAGGTAAAACATTTTATTCACCAAAACAAATTTCTCTCTCTTTACCGTCTATCATTTTTATTATATAATAATATAAATAATAAACACTGGAAAGTACAATTGCGGCCAAAGTTTGGGATCAGAGTCTTAAGAAATTAAATTTTTGTTCTGGGGGTTAATATTTGGTGGTTCCTGCTCGGCATCAGTGAATTCTTGATCCTGTTGGGCATAAATATTCTTAAGTTTTTTGGCACAATTCCAAGGCCATGTATTTCTGACTGCCAAATTGTTTTTATAGAAGAACAAAGATCTTCGTGGAATCCTAGCTTATTTTCAGAGATTTTTACCTTCAGAATTTCCCACGGTCTCTATCGGGTTCAGGTTAGGAAAGTTACCGGGTTTTCCAAACAATGACTTTCGGAGGGTCAGAGCGCGGGGAAGTGTTTGAAATGATGTCGATTGGGTGGACGCCTGACGTACAGATGATTCTGCCCAAATTGCATAATCTGGTTCTCATCTATGAACAAAACCCTGAATTGTTCAGTGTTTCAATAAGCATATTTCTTTGATAAAAAGAGACGCTTCACCGGTTTTGCTGGTCTTCTTGCGATTAAGTTGCTTTCATTCCAAAGCCTCCGTCGAATGGTTCTTCTATTGTAGCTAGGGAGTTCCTGTACCTGAGTAATGGTGATGAAAAGGTTGACCTTTGCTGTCCTTCTTGATCGCGTTATGACAGCGTTAAGTCTTTAATCGTGGGATGATCCATTGTGTTGCTTAATCTGTCCATTTTCAAAAATCCTCTTTTTCATCTTGCACACTGCTGCTCACAGAGATATATGAAGTCGAATGACGACTTGCCTTTGACTGTAATCTTCCTTTATAAACTTTACTTACTTATGTCCTCTTCACTCCTACGTGGAGCATAGGGCATCAACTGTGCTTCGCCATCGGGTGCGGTTGGCTGCTTGGGCTTTAACTTCTGGCCAGGTCCTTCCAATTCTCTTAGAGGAGATCCTTACTGATGGAAACTAAGTCATCACCGGTCTACCCCTCTTCCTTCTTCCTTGCAGATTCCATTCCAAAGCCGTCTTAGCTATTTCTCCCTCTTCTCTCCTCAAAGCATGTCCAACCCATCTCCACTTCCTTCTCATTTGCTCTTCGATCCTTTCCTGATTTGTGATCTGTCATATTCTTTCATTTGAAATTCTATCCAGCCATCTAATTCCCATAATCCTTCTCAGACATCGATTCACAAACACTTGCACCTTCTTTGTCAATTCTTTTGTTGCCTTCCATGGTTCTCTACCATACAGGGCGACTGATTTAACATTACGGTTAAATATTCTTATTTTAACTCTCCTCGACAACTGGTTTGATCTCCATACTGGGTTTAGCAGCGCAGAAGCACCTGCAGCCGTAGTCAACCTACTTTTAACATCCTCCTCCGCTCCTCCATCCTTTGCCACTACACGCCTCAAGTAGACAAACTCGTCAACCTCTCCCAGCTCAACCTCCCCAACTCTGAAGGCTCCATCTCTGCCAGTTAATCTTATTGTCTTAGTTTTTCCTTTATTAATTTCTAATCTTAACTTTCTTCCCTCTCTTCCCAGATCCTCCAGCTTCGCTACCATATCCTCACGCCTCTGTGACAAAAGGCAGAAAATCGTCGGCATAGTCTAAGTCCTCCAAAACATCCAGCAATCCCCAACCAATACTCCTCCTACCTCCCCTAACCACTCTCCTCATTACAGTATCTAGCATTACCAAAAATATCACTGGTTCCAACAGACAACCCTGTCTCACTCCTGTTGTCACCTCAAAAGGCCCTGTAAACTTCCCATTATGTTCCACTCTGCAAGAAAATCCTCCGCATTGTTCTTTAACAATATTAATAATCTTCTCCGGTATTCCATAGTTTTCCATCACTGTTCACATACAGCCTCTGTCCACACTATCAAAAGCTTTCTCAAAGTCTACAAACACCAAATACAGGCTGGATTGTCATTCTAAGCTCTGCTTCACAATAATTCTCAGTGTATTGATCTGATCGGCACAGGATCGGGTCTCTCTAAATCCTGTTTGTTCTCTTCTTAGCCTAGCACCTACCTCCCTCCTTATTCTTTCCAAAATAATATGGGTTAGCACTTTACTAGGTATAGACAACAGTGTGATTCCCCTCCAGTTGTCACATCGCGATAAGATCTTTCTTTGGTATTTTCACCAGCAAACCTTCTCTCCATTCCTTGGGAGACTTCTCGGTTTCCCATATTATACCGAAGAGTTCTGCCTCTACACCATCCATCTCTGGCGCCTTTGCTCCTTTTAACTTCTTGATAGCCCTCGGGATTTCAGCCTTATTTGGTGGTCTAACATTTATGTTCAGCTCCTGGTTCCCTCTCACCTCTTCATGAATTAACTCTTCGGGTCTTTTTCTATTCAAAACTTCTTTAAAATGCTCTCCACCTTTCCAATTGTTGCATCTCCGCAGTCAATATAGTTCCATCCTTTGATTTTACTTGTCTTGTCTCTCTATAATTTCTCCCTGTCAGTGTTTACGTTATCTTATATAATTCCCTCATATCTCCTCCTCGCTGCTGTCTCTGCCTGTTGCGCCATCTCGTTCACAAATTCTCTCTTATCGTTTCTGGCCCTTCTTTTGACCTCTTGATTTAGTTGTTGCCAATTCTCCCCCAACTCCATCCTGTTTATCACGTCTTCACATCTGTCCATTCTTTCTTTTGCTTTCCTTCTTCTACCGCATTCCATGTGTCCTCAGTCATCCACTCTCCTTTCTCCTTTCTGAAACCGTCTAAATCTCACCCACTTTCTTTCCACTCTTTTTGCTCTATCATCATTATTTTCTTCATGTGTCAAGACTTCCTCATCTTCATCCTGGCGAATAGCAAATCTGGTTCTCGCAGCCAATTTGTATTCCTTTTTGACCTCCCTTCTTGCGAGCCTATTTACGTCAAACCATCTCCTTCCTCTCTCGACTCTTTCCTTGACTTTTGCCAGTCTCATTTTCACCTCAGCTATCACCAGATGATGATCGCTTGCTGCATCTGTTCCTCTTGTATTTCGCACATCCATCAGCGATCCTCTCCAATTCTTCCTAATGGTTATATGATCAATCTGGTTTTCCGTCCTGCCATCAGGCGACATCCAGGTAATTTTATGACACTTTATGGGGGAACAGGGTACCACCAATCACAAGCTCCTGCTCTCCACAGAAATCTGCGAATAATTCAACATTTCTATTCATTACTCCTATACCATGCTTGCCCATTACATACTCCCTATCTTTGTTGTCTCTCCCCACCTTTGTGATGATGTCTCCCATCAGGATAGTCTTTTCTCTTAACTCCCCAAAAACTGTAGTGAACTGTTCAGAGAACTCTTCCTTCTGCTCATCCTCCGCTTGTTCTGTAGGCGCATAACATTGAATAATTGTTATGGGTCTAGCCTTCGTCTTAAATCTTACTCTTATTATTCTCGAAGATATTGGCTCCCATTCCAATAAACTTTTCTCCTCCTCTCCTGTAAGCAATATGCCTATATCTTCTCTATATTCTTCTCCACTTGGTCTTCCAGAGTACAATAGTTTCTGGCATGGTCTCACTCGTACTTCTCCGTCTCCTGTCCACTTCGTTTCGCTCAATCCCAGGACCGCCACCCTATATCTCTCAGCCTCTCGCAAGTTGCCAAAGCCTCGATGCCTCGTACATACAGTAGTTCGTATATTCCAGCATCAGATTCATGTCCGATATTTCATGCCAAAGTTCGTTAACGTTAGATCTGTCCGGTTTTGTACAGTTTCAATTTTTGTAATCGTAGCGTTTAGGCTGTGCAGTTTTTGGTCCACGGGCGTAACGCCACTCCCCAGCAGGGAGCTCCCTATCCGCCAACTGGGGACGCGCCCGATGGGGTAACTGACAAAGATCCCTCACGGTCCTTTATAAAACACACGCCGTAAATCTGACCGATCGTTTCAGGCACATCGCTTCATGATACATTTCAAACTCTTCGCCAAACTCGCGAACCCCTATCACCAAATGATACAAAAATTTTTTGATTTGTCTGAAAAACGCACTTTTTGCTACTCGGTTGCAGTCACTGCAACTCTTTCTTTGCACCAGGATTGTCGTCTTCTCTCTTGCTTCGCATTTAACATCGGCTTAATTTTCAGTTTTCTTGACCGAAATCTCATTTCATAAAGGCGGCGAGTGTGTCGGTGTGGGGTTGCATGAATACAAATGATGTGGGGTCACTTGCATTTATTTGTAAACAGAACTGTCAGTTGTCACGTTTATCAAGAAATCTTAGAATACTTCGTGCTGGAGTTTGCAGAACAGCTGTATGGAGACGAACCACATATTTTTCAACATAATCTGACTCCAGTTCATGCTGCTTGTGCAACATCTGCGTGGTTTGATGCTTATGAAATTGAAGTACTATCATGGCCAGCTAATTATCCCGATAGAAAATCCTTGCAATATTGATAAGCAGAAGGTTCTAAAGCGTAAACCAGGAGCAGTTAGTGAACTGAAGAGGTGTTTGATGACAACCTGGTAATCGATAACTACAGAAGAATGAGAGAGGCTTGTCGACTTGATGCCACGTCCATTGGACGCCGTAATCAGGGCTAAAGGTAGACCAACTAAATATTAAGACGCAGAGTTAAAAGTTTTTGATAAAGGTTGAATATAATGGCAGTACTCAATAAACATAATGAATTTTTTTTTGTAACACCTGACAACATGTTCTAATATTTTGGTATGTCGTTATCATTAACTTTTCATTATTTAATAAGGTTTTTGCTATAGTTTAATTTTTGTTTTTTCAAAACTCGCAAACGCAGGTGTCTTTTTATCATAATGATGTCACAGATACTCGATATTCCTCATAAAGGTGTATAACTTAAAGGTATTATCAAGGTCATGAGCGTTAGTAGTATGAGCTAAAAAAGGGAGAGCGCAATTGCAAGGTTGCAAATATTGATCAATGTTGCAAAAGGAGGGGGGGGTTATGTACCGGGGCAATTTGCATGAAGCGGGAGGAGGTTATGCAACAAGGGGGATGGGAGGAAACCCCCAAGTTGCATGAAGGGGAGCTTTGGGGGAGAAGGTGGGACGGCCTCACCCCCCGAATGGGGTATCCTAACCGAAGAAGGAGAGAGAACACATGTTTTCGCTTGGCCCCAGCCAGACGCATTAATGTGAGTCCAGGGTGCCAACATCTTATATAGAAGGTCTGCGGTTGCCAGAGAGCACTATTTTTAATTATAATTATATGGAGGGGGTAATTTTTATATCTGGAACGGTTACTAATTATTTTATTTATTATATATTAAAGGCAAGAGAGATGCTCTCAATGCTTAGAGGAGGTTGCCATTTACCACTATATATTTTAATTATTTATATATTAAAGGGAAGAGAGAGATGCTCAATGCTTAATCAACATTAATAATGAAAGAATTGGCTTAGCAAAAGAATGAATTAAAACACCAATACATTATTTTTGCTTATTTAGACGTAAAACGAACCCATATTATTTAATAAAAAATTAATAACAGAAATACACAGGACTCTTTATATTGTACATTAATATTTAAAAGAAAAGCTGCAAGTCCATACATTGATTAAATCAAACTACTGAGAAGGAAAGACTTTAAAATGAGAGCTTTCTTTCAGATGCAAATAATTTTTTCAATAATAATAATAATTAGTAAGTAAAATTACATTCATTAACTAGCCTTTATATTCTTATTAAGCTAATTTATATATTTATGATGGAGACTTGAATACAGTACAAAAAAAAAAAAGATAATCATACTGAATAATTTTTTAAAAACTAAAAATTTTGATTCATACAGCATTTTAAATCTCTAAACTTGTCAATATCAACAGCTTTTAATTCACTTAGATAAAAAGTTATGCTAGTTCCATAAATCGAATGTCATAGGTGCGGGTGACTTCAACGTCAATTTGCAATCTGAAGCAAGTCCTCATAAATTTTTAAACTTAATGATTTCTTTCTATCTTACTCACTATTACCAAACCCCTCGAATCTGCATCTATGATAATCAAATAGCAGAATCTACGATTGATAATATATTTGTAAATAGCAAAGCCCTCGTAAATTCTGGATTTATAATCACAAACATCAGTGATCATCCAGGAATTATCACTTCAATAAAGAGCAGAGCTAAAATAATCAAGTTGCAATTACAAAGCAAAGCTCCTAAAGTACAATATACTCAGTACAGAAACAAATTAACTAAAATAATCAAAATTGCAAAATATAACTATTATAGCAATCAATTTTCCAAGCACAAGCTTTATTTTTACGTCGGTCATTACTAAAGATGTGAAAATTTTTACCTATAAATAACTGAATTGGAGAAGAAAATCGTATTTTATGGATTGTCTAATTTTTCATACGCGAAAAAGTCCGTCTGTAAAGACATTACTTCTCGTTCACTCATTCCTCCAAAGAACGAATTTGATATATGAGGGAGTAAGGAGTTACATGATAAAATACATATTTAGAAAAACGAGTAACTAGTTCCCGACAGACAATTTCCATGTTAAAGAAAAAACCAAGCGACTTCTAAAATTTCTCTCATCACTAATTAGTAATTTTTTAAACGTTTTATAAATTTAGGGTTATTAATAACTTCAACTTACTACATTATTCCCCCCCTGGCCCATCCTTCATGCATTAAAAAAGTTCTGCTTTACTTTACTCGCAGTTCTTACTCACACGTTTTTTATTTTTCAAAACTAATTTCAGTTAAAATTAATTCTCGATAAACTACGAACTGAGGACGGCACACACACACGTATCAAACTGAAGATCAGTTAAACTGGAATGCAAATGAAATTGAGAGAGCAGGGTTTTTTAAGTATGGCTGTTTCAACCAGTGTTATGCACATAAATTGAATCTTGTGATAAGTAAGATATCAAAGAAAGTTAATGGAGTCTTTAATTTAAATATATACCGCTATACACTCGTGCAGCAAACATGCTGCACAATTGCTATTCTCGCATTAGAAAATATAAGAAATAAAATCCGAATGTGTTTCCCAAAAAATGTTTACGTGAAATGATAATATGCCTACACCACATTTGTATAACAATCTAAAATAATGCCTAAACATTTTAATATATATTCAAAGTAACCAAAACATTATTTATAATTTAATATAATTAAGAGTAATTTAAAGCTCTAAAAAGATAAAAATTGTAAAACTTAAAAAGACATTTATATACAACATTAATCCAACACCGATTTAGGGTAGGCGTATTAATTTAGGTTTTCCAAAAGAAAAAAGAAAGTTTACGCGATTGAAATCTGTATTGAACATTCATTTATTTTCCGTGTTGCGGACATTCCAAACGAAAGACGATACACACATCTTATCTCTTTTCGCTATGTGGGGTCTTACCAGTATAATTCCTACGGCAAATTTTGTGAGAAAAATAACATTGTTCTATTTCATTTGAAGTTGTACAAATATGGTTCAGACAAGGGTAATCATTTACTTGTGGACTTTCTCCTCACCGAACACATTTTGCCGTAATCGCCGGTACACATGCCCATAAAACACGTTAGTGTGAATTCTTTCGCTGAACATTTTTATAAAGTTAGCCACTTCCACGATCGGTATCATATGACAAAACCAAGACAATAAAACTAAACACTCTCTCTCTCTCTCTCTCTCTCTCTCTCTCTCTCTCTCTCTCTCTTTCTTTGCGCGGTCAACTCTTCGAGGTTTTCAAGCTCTTACACAGGTTCAACGATGTCGATTTTAGAAGCATGTTTAGTTTAAATGATAACAACTCGCAACAATGGTTGGAAGTTGGATTTGAAATGGTTTAGCACTAGTGTGTGGGATTTATTTTACCTATAAGATCTGTGACACGTGGAACAGGCTACGTCAGAAGTTGTGAACAGTTCCTCTGTGGATCAGTTCAAGAAAAGGTTAGACCAAATCTTGCACACTATTTGAGGGTGTATGAATTTTTCCCTGGCACCCGTTGCCATTGGTACAGTACCTCCTCGGTATGGGCCGCAAGGCCTTTTGAGGTCCTTGTCCTTGTAACTCTCTCTCTCTGATGTATATGGTGAAAGTTGTTTCGGGCATCTATTTTTTTTCCTGATTGACCGAAAGTTGATCGTGTAAAATAATCACCCAACCTAAAACCGCCTAATGTAACCCGGACGTAAGACTCATCCTGGCTGGTACGATGGATGAAATGATCGGGTCACCGGAATCTAGTGGTACCGAAACGCGCGTGCACACACACACACACACATATATATATATATATATATATATATATATATATATATATATATATATATATATATAAAGGGTGATCCAGAGAAATGGGACCCAAAAGAAACCCCTGTAACTCTTAAAGTATAAGTCCTTTTATAAAATCATACGCATCATTCGAAAGAGGATAGTTACAAGTTTGTACAGGATTGTATAGGTTTTGACAATACAAGACAAGACAAGATAAGATACAAAACAAAATAAGTGTTAGTTAAAACTAACCCTTCAAGATGACTGCATGGACTGTGGAACAGCTGCGTTTCATAACAGCAATATTATGAGCATGGAAGAAGTGTAGTTTCAGCTCAAAGATCTTTGAAGACAAATTTTCAGATGTCAAAATCACCTAAGAAAGTAATCCGTCGGTGTGTCAGAAATTTTTCCCTAACTGGCAGCATTGGAAAAAGAAAACCAACTGGAAGAGTGCGCACAGCAAGGATAGACGAGATCATTAACAGAACTCATGAAATTGTACAGGATAATCGTAACATAAGCATCAGACGTGCTTCTCAGCTGTTAGGAGTTGGATATGGAACAACACACCGTATATTCAAGCAAAATTTAATGCTCTTTCCATATAAAATTCAAACAGTGCAACAACTAAACGATGGAGATTTCGCACGAAGACGACAATTCTGTCAATGGATCCAACAGAAGGTAAATGACACCACCAATTTTCTAGCAACTTTGATTATGTCAGACGAAGCCCATTTTTACTTGAATGGAACTGTAAACAAACAAAATTGTCGTTTCTGGGCAACAGAAAATCCATTGAATATTACCGAAGTCCCGTTGCATAGTCAGCGTGTAACTGTTTGGTGTGGTCTTACTGCATCTCAGATCATAGGGCCGTACTTTTTCGAGGATTCCACCGGAAACACGGTCACTGTAAATGGTGATCGCTACGAAAAAATGTTGACCGATTTCCTTATTCCTAAATTAAGAGATCTTTGTCTAGAAAACCACTGGTTCCAACAAGACGGAGCTACCTGCCATACCACGAGGAACTGCATGGCAGTTTTGCGTCAAACGTTTCCAGGCGAGTTAATCTCAAGATTTGGAGACGTTGAATGGCCCGCAAGGTCTCCGGATTTTTCTCCCTTAGATTATTATCTCTGGGGATATTTAAAGAGTAGGGTCTACAGAAATAACCCAACGACCTTGCAAGAATTGAAGGCCGCCATCACAAATGAGATACAGGCCATACCACCGCACACTCTTGCAAAAGTGATGCAGAACTTACAAGCGAGAACACTGGAATGCTTGGCAACTAATGGAGCACATTTGAAAGGAGTCATTTTAAAAAAATAAATATTTCGTAATAAACTTGTAACTCTACTCTTTCGAATGATATATAGTTTTATGAAAGGAATTAAATATTAAGAATATTTGGCTTTTTTCTATGGGTCCCATTTATCTGGATCACCCAGTATATATATACATATATATATATATATATATATATATATATATTATATATATATATATATATATATATATATATATATATATATATATATATACATTTATATACCGGGTGTCCGAGAATTATCTGTACAATTTTTGGCTGTTATTAAAAGTCAACCATGAAGTGTAGAAATTCCAGTGTTGTCCCATTTTACAGAGAAATCTCATTAAGTTTTTTTCTGATACACAGTTTTGACAAGTTTTTTAGAAATGTACGCGGGTGACAGACATTGATGATTTAAAAGCAAGAATCACAGCTGTATTGAGCGAATTGATGTGGATATGCTGCAGCGTACATGGCAACATTTGGAGTATCGATTGGATGTTTTGCGAATCACTAATGGTGCACATATCGAATGTCTGTAAAACGTTACTTAATAAAAGAAAACTTTTGAAAATACAGATTCTAAAATAATCTTGTTTAAGAATTTTACGTGGTTATCAAGAATTTTATTAAAAGATGAAATTGTATGATAATGTTCGGACACACCACTGGAATTTCTAAAAAACTCTGTCAAAAAACTTGGTATCAGAAAAAACTTAATGAGATTCTCTGTAAATAAAGGAGAGAACACTTAGACTGGAATTTCTACACTTCATGGTTGACTTTTAAAACAGCCAAAAATTGTACAGATAATTCTCGGACACCCTGTATATTAATATATATATATATATATATAATATATTATATATATATATATATATATATACACTTTTGTCCTACTTTCCATAAATCTTCTTTCAACAATTTTGTCGTTTTTTCTCATTAGTAGTAGGGATACAATGTGGAATGTGTACCTCCATGCCCGAGAGAATCAACTCTGATATATATATATATATATATATATATATATATATAGGGAATGAACTCAGAATGGTCCTCTGAGTTTTTTATGACACACACAGACCGTGCATGGAACAAAGATCTCTTCTGGGATAATTAAATCCACTATAGTCCGAATAAGTAATGGTAAATGACAAATACCGTAGTTTTTCTTTTTCATGATGCTAGCCCGACGTTGGCAACGGGTCACTCGCAAAGAGGTCCATAAATATAGCTTCCCTCACCAGCTATCTGCAAAGCAGACAGGATCCAGCTTTTGGAAGAGTGAGGCCCATGGTGTAATGGTATCGCATCTGACCGGCAATCGGAAGATCCCGGGTTCGATTCCCGGGGGTTACCTCATTTTTTCATTTTTTCGTTCTCTCTCTCGTCTTGCGCGGAATATCTCCTATACAAGCGTCGTTCTTTACGTTGTTTATACTGCGTGTTCTTTGCAGTTATATATATATATATAAATATATATATATATACAGGGTGTTTCAGGAGGATAGGTCAATACTTCGGGAGGTGATAGTATCGGTCATTGTGAGAAAAAAGTTCATATGAACATGTGTCTAATTTTGAATGGTTACGGAGATAGAGCTGTTTGAATCTGATGCGCGCGCAGCTCTTCCTCCCCCCGCGGTGGTCCCATTCAATGGCCACCAAGGTCTCCAGAACTCTCTCCGTTAGATTATTGTTTGTGGAGGTGGATGAAAAGTCAAGTTTACAAAAGAAAGGTGGATACACGAGACGAATTGCTCGCGCGCATTTTGGATGCTGCTGCCCGCATAAAGGAACGTCAAGATCAACTCAGACGAACAACACACGATCTTCGCACACGAGTTGCAAAGCGCATTGAGGTTGATGGTGGGATTTTCGAAAAACGTATTGTAAATTGTAAGAAATTTGTCATTTCTGTATCTGATACCATTCAAAATGCCACTGTTTAAACATTAAATGTTAGAAACAGTAATTGGTTTCTCTTTCTTGATTACAATTAACAATGCTTTTGTATTTGTAAATTCAAACAGCTCTATCTCCGTAACCATTCAGAATTAGACATGTTCATATGAACTTTTTTTTCTCACAATGACCGATACTATCACTTCCCGAAGTATTGACCTTTCCTCCAGAAAAAAAAAATGAAAAAGCGATTCGAAGCCTTCGTCAGGAAATGAATGCACTTATTTCCTGACGAGGTGTACTGTTGTATACATAAAAGACCTTGGAATCGCTTTTCATTTTTCTGTGTGGGTGTACAGTGTACAGTGTACACTGTACATCATTTATTTATTTAACGTGGTTAATTGTGAAATTCTTCCACACACACACCACACACACACACACATATATATATAGGGTGAACCAAATGTAGGTGGACAGTAAATGATAACGTTTATTTTGAGAATACATATTTAATTTTTTTGTATACTATAATACAAAATAAAATTTAAATAAATTTAGTTATAATATTTAATATAATAAAACACAAACACCATAGTTATAATGAACACCATAGTTATAATATAATATAACACAAACCGTATTCAACCTACTGTCCACCTACTTTTGGTTCACCGTGTATATATATATAATATTATTAAAGGTGAAATTATCATAATTAATAAGTGAAAGCGACATAAGCTATTTTGTTTGTAAGCTTTAACAATTATATTACATTACTAAATGATGAATATGATAAGCAATTCAGTTATCAGTTGGCAATAGACAAATTTTTAACACTGTGCAACAATACTTCAAGACACTTCATCAATTTTTCTTCAAAAAATAATTTTTACCAATACAAATATTAATATTAAAAAACATTTGAACAAATTTCAAAGTCGAAGACTGCGAAAAACCTCATATCAATACTCAAACAACGTAACTAATTTTCAATTCACGTGACGGAAAAAACTTTTAAACGCGATGTATTTCATCAAAATCCCTCGAAAAGAAGCTGTTCACGTCTTAAATACTTACAGTATATGAACAAATGTCGATGGAATGACAGCCTACGAGAGGGACTAATTTATAAATAACAAATTATTGCCTTATATTTCGCAGTTCCGATAAAACAATTACTGTAATTGGTACGTGTTACAATGAGTGGGAATCCTTTTCAACGAATGGAAGTACCTTTTAAAACTGTTCACTCAACAATTTAATCATAAAATTATTGACATTTTCGTTAAGTAAATTCGTCTCTCGCGAACTACGTAAACAGTTCGATAAAAAAAAAAGAATTTTTAGTGTACAAATGGGTAAAGAGAGAGACTTTGAACGTAGTTATCACCCTTAAGTTATATCGAGATTTAATATAAGATTAATATAAAATTGTTATATAATTTTTATAAAATTACTATATGAGAATTTAAAGAGTTTGTTTATATGACTTCTATATTCTACGAACTGGATAATGTTTAGTTATTAAAATTTAGTTCCAATAACGCCATAACAAATAAATGAGATTATTTCATTCCTTTAAATACTTACTAATCTTTACATCCATATATTGTATACAATATTGCCATTTTCCTTTCTCCAACCTCTCGTTGAAATATATATTGTTACCGTGCCGGGTGACCAAGGCTGTTATGCAATATTGCCGACCAAATTAAACCAAAAACCCTGGCAACGGTATCTCGGGATGGGTTACCTTAATACCAGAACTTCCAGAAGACAACTGGTGCAAGACTAAGGAACAATAAACAGACGCCTTTAAAAATAAACCTTATAATTATAATTAGAGAAATATATAAATGTATTTTACCAAAGAAAAACTTAAGGCAAAAAAACGTTCAATGATTAACACTTAAACTTATGTTCCATAAATTGGAACAAAATATTCATATTCCAAATGAATTCATAAACATAAATTCAATGATACCGTAACAGTACGCAAACACTGGCTAAGTATATATATATATATATTTTTTTTTTTTACGCACGCCAGACCACTTCCAGCAGGTCTGCCAAGGTCTAGACCAATTAGTCTTTATACGGTTAAACACCTCGTTGGGAGCCCACTACGAACTCCTGTGCCGTCGGCCAGTCCTTCACTGCCGAACGTGCCTAAGAACGTGCACCAGGTAATCTGTTGCAGCTGGAAAATGGCCTGAGGATGACAGACGGCCGATCCGCAATGTCGAACGCTGGGGGTGTGGTAGGCCTCCACACACTTGACCATATATAGTCGACGAAACCCGAACCTGACCTTTGATTCAACCAGAAGGAAAGCACCGATACCTGCGAAGTAGCAAACTTGAAGCAAACCCCATCCCCATAATAAAAGTATGATACACAAATATTTACAACACGTCCAGCTCATATCCTAATCTAACATAAAATTTATTAAATACCCAACACAAACACATTCAATTTAAATAACCACATATTTAATTTTCAGGAACCTAACCTAAAATAAACAAGTCATATTTTAAATCTTACCCACAAACTTGGGCCGAGACGCCTCACTCCTCCGCTCAGGTGGTAACCTTGGCAATCAACCCTAACAAAGGAAACATTTATCTTAAACTTATATCTAGCTAAATAAAACCATCACTTTCTATAAATAAACCAATATTATATACCAATATTTTCCATATTACCCCAAGTAAATAACACCACTTATTATAACAGCACTATTTACCTTAAATTATGCTCCACTTTTCTTAAAGATTTACAGAAAACCAAAAAATATCGCAATTCTCTGACCATAAATGCTTTCTATGCCAGCCGACAAAACAATGCCAAGATTCCACCAGAGCAGAGTAAAGCTCTGCACGAAATTTCTAGAAGGTTTTTACCAACCGCCCACCTACACATTGACCCCAATAATTAATTTTTACACATTACGCAATACATGGAAAAACAAAAATACCTTATAAAATATCTTTAACACTTGCGTTTCAACTTACCATACATATCACATAGCAACTATATTAAAAATTTCCCTAAATAGTTACTGTACATAGTTAATAGAACTAATAGAACCCCCCAAAAAATACAGAATACAAAAATTAAAAAATAATACATTTACAAACAATGGAAAAATTATCAACACTTACTGTATGTATATATATATATATATATATATATATATATATACAGGGTGGGCGGAAAGTAGCTCCCTATTTTGGATTGGTAAAAAAATACGTATATTATCCATTTATTTCAGAAAAAATAATATGACAAGGTAGGCATACATGGTAGGTTTTCTCTAAAATTCAATGTGGGCTCCAACTCTTTCCACCAGCTTCTGGAGCCGCCCAGGAATGGCGTCCACTGACTTTAGCAGGAACTCCGGCGGGATGGAGGACATGACTTCCCGAATTCGGTCCTCCAGTTCTTCCAATGTCCTCGGTTTGGTGCGGTAGACTTCTTCCTTTACCCACCCCCAAAGAAAGAAGTCGCACGGTTACCGCTGAAAAACGGCAGAATCGGTTAAGTGTAACGGTGTGGTGTGGTATGACCTCAGATCAGGTTGTGGGCCCGTTCCTCTGCGCAACACCATGAATGCTGAGCGGTACCTTGCTATGTTGCGAAACGAGGTCTGGCCGGTTGTCAGCACATGGGAGAACATCGACGATCTGATATTTATGCAAGATGGCGCCCCTCCGCACTTCGCTCTTGTTGTCCGTGAGTGGCTGGATGCCCACTTCCCTGGGCGTTGGATGGGTCGTCGTGGTCCACATCAATGGCCAGCCAGGAGCCCCGACTTGACACCGTGCGACTTCTTTCTTTGGGGGTGGGTAAAGGAAGAAGTCTACCGCACCAAACCGAGGACATTGGAAGAACTGGAGGACCGAATTCGGGAAGTCATGTCCTCCATCCCGCCGGAGTTCCTGCTAAAGTCAGTGGACGCCATTCCTGGGCGGCTCCAGAAGCTGGTGGAAAGAGTTGGACCCCACATTGAATTTTAGAGAAAACCAACCATGTATGCCTACCTTTTCATATTATTTCGTCTGAAATAAATGGATAATATACGTATTTTTTTACCAATCCAAAATAGGGAGCTACTTTCCGCCCACCCTGTATATATATATTATATATATATATATATATATATATTATATATATATATTTCGCCATACCACACTAGGTACGAATCGGCGGTAAATTAAAGAAAAAAAAAAAAAATATATATATACCTTTCCTTTCAACCTTTCAAATGTTCCGCGCGATGATTCCTCATTTCACAAAGTTCAAGCTTGTTGCCCCTCCTCTCGAGTTCGCCTGGTGAAGTAGTGAGTTGATTTCTTGTACTCTCCACCTCACATAGCCAGGTACGCCCGGCTCCTCGGGTTCTGTATTGGGCCCCTTGCTTTTTCTTATATATATTAACGATTTAGATGTTGGCCTAGTCAGTACAGTTTCAAAGTTTGCGGATGACACGAAGCTGGGTGGTAGGGCGATTAATGATGAAGATAGAGGTAAAATCCAGGAAGATCTGAATAAAATCGTTGATTGGTCAGTCACATGGCAAATGAGATTTAACGTCGATAAGTGCAAAATTTTACATATAGGTTCGCGTAACGGTAATTTTGCGTATAGTATGTCAGGGAAGGAGTTAACAAGCGTAGAGCAGGAAAAAGATTTAGGAGTTATAGTCACTGGTGATTTAAAAGTAGCGAAACAAAGTACAACAGCGGTCAATAAAGCGAACGAAGTGTTAGGTTTTATAGCGGAATTTTGAGTACAAATCGCGCGATATTATTGTTCCTCTTTATAAATCATTAGTTAGACCCCATTTGGAGTACACGATCCAATTTTGGAATCCGCATATGCGAAAAGATATAGACAAACTCCAAAGAGTTCAAAGACGAGCAACTAAGATGATTCCGTCGCTTAGGTCAAAGTCGTACGAGGATAGGCTTAAAGAGTTAAAATTGACTACACTCGAGACGGAGGCTAAGGGGTGATCTAATCCAGGTTTTCAAAATTATGAATGGGTTCGATAACGTAGATAGAGATAGCTTTTTCGAAATATCTCAATATAATAGGACTAGAAATAACGGGTGTAAGTTGACAAGTAGAAGGTTCGAGACAGCAGTTGCCAAAAACGTTTTTACGCATAGAATAGTAAATAGCTGGAATAGTTTGCTGGTAGAAGTAATTAGTGGCACGTCTATAAACATGTTTAAAAATTGATTAGACGCATATGTTGATAGATTGGGTATAGTTTAAGGTAGTAAAATTAAGGCTTTGTGGTTCGGAACCCACGTAAAATTGTAGGTCCCCTCCGCCACCACGGAGGACATGCACAATACACAATTACGAACACAGTTAGGTAGAGCAGCCATGAGTGGATCCTAGGGTCTTTGTTGGTCTGAAACACACACACACACACACACACACACACACACACACACACACACACACACACACACGGTATTTCAGGAGGAAAGGTCATTACTTCGGGAGGTGATAGTATCGGTCATTGTGAGAAAAAAAGGTCATATATATATTGTAGATGGTTTAAATAAGAGAAAAGAATAAAATTTAAGTAATATTTAATAAAGAAATTAGTTGAAATACTTTAGAAAAATGTTTAATATTTATTTTGTGATTCGAATTGGAAGTCTGAGAGCGGACTGACGTTCGCGTTTCCGGAATGGTTCCACCAAATGATTTCCAAATTCGGACATAGAAAATTTGAGAATTTTGCTGATCTTCTCAAACAGTTTCCGGACTTATATATATATATATATACACACACGTGTGTGTGTGTTGTCTTACACATAGATTCGCGACAATCTTTAGGACACATAGCCCCTCGCGACAAGACTGTGCGTACCACGACATTAGCACTGTCGCGCTGGTTTATCTTTATAAATGCCATCTTTATAAATGCCATCTTTTATCATGAAAAAAGGGGATATAAATGAGTTAGGTTAGGTTAAACTTATTAGTTTTTAGACCGTAAATGTCGAGATACAGAAATGAATATGTAAAGCTGCGTGAAAATGTCGCTGTTTTGTAGGGTAGCCAAATGTGTGTTCTTCAAATCACACCAGAAAAGAAAAATTAAAAAGACGGAAAATGTAAATGTTATTCTCGTTTTAAGTTTTTTCGTGTTTTACCTTCAAATAACTTCAGTATTTTACATATTTATTATAGAAAATAGATAAATGATAGATAAATCGGTAAGTAGATAGTAGATATAAACTGTTGTTTATGACTTTAAATCAACCAAGGTTAACCAAGGTTATTATCACCCGTATACAATGGCTGTATTTGTATACTGTATGTAGTGATGCGTATATATATACAGTATATATATATGAAAGGAAGAATGTGTGAGTTGGCGTTTGTTTTTGGCGAAGTTTTATTGTTGAATGTGTGTCTCGTTGACGGTTTCCGCTGAGGGAATTTAAGAGAAGAAAGTATCGTTTGAGAGGCCGTGAGAGACCCTCATTTGAACCCTTTCAGAAAGGAACAAATCGGATAAGAACAGCGCCGCTCCGTGATTTAAGGGATCTTCCCCCGTCCATGCCTTTGAGGCTCGCTAAGTGAGTAACTGTGGTGGGCAGGAAATAGTGGAGGACAGTTTGTGCGAGTCTTCTTATTTAGGACTCATCTCCATAACCCGCGTTCGTGTTTTGACTGAACGGGGTTCGGGTGGGCAGGAATTATCGTGCGGTTTATGTCTCGTATCTTTTCCTTGTTTGGTGTACGCGTGGCTCTATTTTTTCCTCGTGGAAATGAAAATTCTTCGTAATATAAATACATTAACTCACCCAATAGTATTCACCAATTTGTAATTCTAGACACACAAAAGCGGGCAACCCGCGTATTTTATACGACAGAATTTTCTTAACTGTTGTTCAACCGTTTATACTCCTCAATTTCTGAATATTAAATCTAAAGCCGGGTTTTTTCCTTGTCTGGCTTCTATTTTAATGTATCGTAATTAACGTAATAATAATGGGTATTTGGCACGCTGATTGCATGCAGTAAAATGCTTCTTACTCGTAGCATACGAGTACTGTACATCGAATATAGCGGAGAGAGAGAACATTAAAGAAACGCGCTCAAAGCAAAAGCTATGTATGCTTCCGTTATCTGAAAGATAGCAAATTTTACACCTCTAATTGAAGCACTTTTATAAGCGTTGGTCCTTTAATAAAGTAGTGTATGTGTAGAACGGCGATCTGCTTCCTTTTTATGAGTGGAAACGAACATTGTTATTTGAGGCGTCCATTTTATGCTTGATTGCAAAGGTAGGTTCAGTTCAGGATATTTGAGCCTCTATACTTTTCATCTCTTCTTTAATTGAGGCTAAACGTATTAAAAGTTTATGTATTTTCATCTTTCTAAGGTCGTGCGTGTGCGTGTGCGTGTATATACACAAACGTACGTCTTCTGGAAGTCTCGACTGAAGGCTGAAGCGGGCGCTCATTTCCCGTCAGTCGTTCGCCACTTCTGGTCGGTAGCGGACGCCTTTTTCCCCTTCTCCTCTCTAAAGTCACCCTTAGCACGGCCACCTTCGTCCCACCTTCGTTTCATCCGGCCGTTCCTTTTCTTCGGAGAGGTACGCTCTCATTCACTTCCCACCTCCCCTCTCCCCTCTGATACGAGGTCTTTTCCCTCCCGCGTTTAGTCTAGCTCCCGAAGGCCAAGTTTGCACTCTGAAATTTTGTGGAAGTGATCCCAAGAAGAATACGTCCATTTTGAGTGGCCACTCATTCAATTTTTGTGTTAAATAGTGTTCGTGTTTCGACTAAAACGGTCCACTAGTAACTAGTTCGTAGTTGCGAGAACTATTTTACAAAAGAATTTTCACGCATTCATTCGCATAGTTTAATTTCGCGAAGTGAACATTTTGGTGTATGGTTAGGGCCTATTGTTGAATTTTTGTTGTTGCATTAATAAAGCCTAATAATTTTAGAATTAAAAGACTAATAATATTTAATGGTCGTAGTCGACTTATTTTGCTCTTTCTATAACTTTTGGTCAACTTTGTTATAATTTAATTTAATATAAATGGACGCGCGGAAAATGTTCCCAAATACTTCTATATAAACATTGAAACACTTCCCACAAACTAATCTTTTTACAGTAGCTGAAACTGCTATAAATACCCTTTTTTATTCGATACACCAAGAAAAGGCAATAAATTTAGTTCTTTAATTATTATTATTATTTATATTTATAAAACTTAAAAATTTATAATAATAATAAGATACGGTAACTTTATAAATATAGAATATAAATGCGTTGTTACACGTAGAACACGAGCGAACGGTTTTCTTTCACGTTTATTGATGAACGAGGGAGGACCAGCGAGTTCGTAACAGCGTATCAAAATACCTTGTTAGCCCCCCATTGAAACTGTTTCTACCTTTGGCACTTGGCATCGAGGGTTCATTGTAGGCACGCATGGGAGCGGAGAAGGGGCGCGAAACACATACCCTCTGTAAGTAAACTTTATTCGATGGATACATATGCAAAATAGGGAATAATTCTTGTTTATTTTTTCCCTCTCATCTTTGTCTCGGATGAAATTCGCAGTTATATATATATATATATATATATTTTGTGTGTGTTGTAAGTTGTATGTAGAAATTAATGTTAAAGAGACTGGAAAGTTGATGAAATAAGGGTTTTCTTTACCATAGATTTAATAACATGCTTATTCGATGCAAACTGTTTTTTGTTCTAAGTAATTATACACTAATAGTTTTAGATTTTTATTTTTTGTCGTACTCTATTTATTTCTAAAGAGGTATTTTGTTGGATTGAGTTAGAAAGAAAAGAGTTCAGATTCTTAATTATTCAAAACCTAATATGCCGATAATTACAATAAGACGAGGAAGGGTTATAAATGAGAAGTATTTTTTAAATCTTTCCTCACATTCTATTTTTAAGAAAGCGGAAAAAATTGGAAAAATTACATTATTGATGGATATGAAAAAGAGATATCATAATAATTGGTCATTAATACAGAGCAGTTAGAGGTAAGCTTTTTTTTTTTTTTTTTTACATCACTTTTCCTTACACTAAAAATAAAAAAAAAGGGGAATGATTTAAATAATTGGTCGAGTATTTTTTTCACATTATTTCCAAAAATCTCCTCCAAATATTTCTGGATTTGGAGGTTTTCACTATTAAAATTTTAAAGTTTGACAATACGTTTTCCTCATACACATTTGTTATTTGTTTTTGAGAGGTGATAACGTTTTATGGTCGAGTGTCACTGTATGTTGTGGGGAGAGGGGGTTATATAACGAAGAAAGCCCGTGGACCGTAAAATTTCGGGAGCATTTTGTGACGTACGGCTTCAACTTAAAAATTAAGAGCGTGTCTATATAAAGTTACGGTGTTTCCGAACCCGGTACCGCGGGTACCTCCTAAGGATGCCGCCAAATTTCCTAAAAATGACAAAATAATTGAAAGTTTGAAACGAAACAAAACTTTCACTAATTATTGCGTCAATTCAGAAGGTGTACGAGTTCAATTTCAAGTTATGATGTGATGTTGGTGGGTGGAACTCGATGTTGAAAAGCGAGAAACAAAAATCTTTCGGGTTGACGCGAAAGAAGAACGGCTGAGGTACCTTCAGCCAGAAAAGGTTAACAGCCACTTACTGTATGTAGAGATACGGCGGATAAATTGTACGAAGTGTTTTGCTTCATTGTCGCATTGGGCCAGTTTAGGCGTCCAAATTTGTGGGTGTTCTCGAAATTCAGTAGTTCGAGTCATGGGTTAGTGCGTGCCGCCATTCATTGATGTTTTAACGCGACCTTCAAGGAAGAAGGTTTGCAAGTCGCATCAAATAATTAATTAGAAGGGCCGTTTTTATCATTTATAGAAGAAATTTATTCTTAAATAGCTGGGGAGAAAGCCCATTCCTTATCATTGAAGTATTATTATTATTATTATTGAATTATTATTATTATTATTATTATTATTAAAGAAAGAATAGGCAAGTGAGAATTTAATGCCTTCAGTTTTGGTGGATTGTTGCCAGTGAAGCGCTAAATACGTAAGACTTTGTGCTTCGCCGAAGAGAATAATTTCTCGTGAAATTGAACCCGTTTTCCGTATAATTTATCCGAGGCTGTTCAAATCCATTTATTGACATTTCTATTAATAGTGTAGGGACAAAAATTTGTATAGTTTCGACCACAACGGAGCGCATCTGTGGTTTGAGCGTGTATTTTTATGCGCTTCTGAAGTATGGGAGTGATCATGGTTTGCCTTTATTATACTTTTCTTAATGATCACGACCATTTCGGTAGTATTGAAATTGCGAGAGGTTCGTACAAAATTTACTCGATGGCCACAAAAGAAACGACTCCAAATTTTGGAGAGGGAAAACTTTATAATACATATTCTGAATTGAGTGTCGCCAGCGTTCATAGCTCGATGGATAACGCCGTTTCCCCTATAAGCGAGGCGAAGGCTCCGAGGTCGGGGGTTTGAATCCCGGTGATGCTGGTAATGGTAACGACAATACTGGAGTTAGCGCATTGCCAGATTCTAACCCTCCTGACTGTTTATTAAAAAAACGGAGTGTCATCGTATTACTCTTAAGTTTCTCCTCGACTCGATAATGTCAATCATTTCGTACTTGAAACGCCAAGTTGCGTTCTATTATTATTGTTAAACTTCTAAAATCGATTTTTAAAAACGTTGATTTATTATGATTTCGGAAAATATTTTCAATTAAGTTGTTGACTTTATCATTTTTTAGTAGAAATTTGAAACTTTTCCACTTAATATTTTTTAATTAAAGCTTCATTCACAGTATTTCCCCTTAATAGGGTTTAGTTGTCGAATAGATAATAAATTTTGGATTTTGGTCAATAAAAACTTTCAAAACGATATTTGCAACTTTTTTCCTCAATTGTGACCGAGTTTGAAAATGTAAAATTCGTTCATTACCTACGATCAGTATTTAGCATATTTCATTAAAAATATCTACACTACATTCATTTTTTTTACACTTAACACTATATTTCCTGTAAAACTATATATATATATATATATATATATATATATATATATATATATATATATATATATATATATATATATAAATGAGAGACCAGTCGACCGGGGAAGTACTCCCGTTTCTCCTGGCACTGTCCTCCTAAGCTGATCTTTTTCCGTTTCTCATCTACTCAGGGAGCAGTCCAACATGCTCTCATACACACGCTTCTCTCTGTTCTTCACTACACATACATGCGTTTTACACACTACACAATCTTTTCAAAATTTAAAAAAAAAAAAAAAAATGCCATCCTGAACTTCGGAGACTGCTTTTGGCTCCTTTTCTCTTATAAAGGGCGGGCATTTTTGCAAGGCTCTTCCATCACCCTTGGCACCGCCTTTCTACATAAAACGAAATATACTATATATATATATATACAGGGTGTCCGAGAATTATCTGTACAATTTTTGGCTGTTATTAAAAGTCAACCATGAAGTGTAGAAATTCCAGTGTTGTTCCATTTTACAGAGAAACTCATTAAGTTTTTTCTGATAACAAGTTTTGACAAGTTTTTTCTTTTTTGTACGCGGGTGACAGACATTGGTGATTTAAAAGCAAGAATCACAGCTGCTATTGAGCGAATTGATGTGGATATGCTGCAGTGTACATGGCAACATTTGGAGTATCGATTGGATGTTTTGCGAATCACTGATGGTGCACATATCGAATGTTTGTAACAACGTTACTTTAATAAAAAAACTTTTGAAAAACAGATTCTAAATAATCTTGTTTAAGAATTTTACGTGTGTTATCAAGAATTTTATTAAAAGATGAAATTGTACAGATAATTTTCGGACACACTGGAATTTCTAAAAAACTTGTCAAAACTTGGTATCAGAAAAACTTAGAGATTCTCTGTAAAATGGGACAACACTGGAATTTCTACACTTCATGGTTCATGACTTTTAATAACAGCCAAATATTGTACAGATAATTCTCGGACACCTTGTGTATATATATATATATATATATATATATATATATTATATATATATATATTATATATATATATATATGCAATTTTCGTTCTCTCAGCTAACCTAAAGTGGATGTTAGGGTATGTGTTAGTGTTTGGTTCCGTCGTTATTGGTTGAATATGTTCACAAGAAGTGAAATAGTGAAAAAAATTTAATTACTGAGTTAAGTTAAAAAGTAACACAATAATGGGCCATGATTCAACCTAACCTAACCTTAATGCCACCGAACGGAGAAGACCGTAATAAGTAGCCCGGACGCAATTGAGGATTCAAAAGGTGTTTTCTCTTCAAGTGCATAATTAGTAAAGTACCAACTAACATATTCCAACCAAATGTAACTTGAAACAAGAGTTATGCTCCTTGATATTTGACATAAAAACTACAGTATATATGATGACAGGTGACTGGTCAACATAGTGCCACCTCTCGCCATACTTCATGTGTATATATATATATATATATTTTTTTTTTTGCGAAAAAGAAATCGCAAGTTCTAATCCGTGTGTGTATATATGTATATATATATATATATATATATATATGATGAATAAAACCACGAAGGAAAGGAAACACAGAATGGTGCTCAAGCGCTTTCGTCTAATGACATCCTCAGGAACACTGAAGTACATAAAGAGTTACAGCCTATATATAGGTCACAGAAAAAAATATATATATACAATAAACGGAGAAATAAAAATTAAAATTAAACATTAAGGATTGTGGGAGGAGCATACAAATTTGTAAGGAAAACTACTGATTTTTAGCACAAGATCAAATGAATTGTTTCCAACCAATGTTATAGATAATTAAAAAAAATCATACAAATTTATACTGGAAATCTGCCCGGGTTTTAGCACTCTGCCCTTCTTGTTTAAGTTCGATGTATATAAAAATAAATTGAAAAATAAAAGTTAGAGTAGCATACTAGTTTACCAAAGATTTAGCGTTTTACCCTTCTTATCTAAATCTGTTCTGAAGGAATTCAAAACAACAGGATCGAGTTGAAAAAGACCTTTGCTTATGTTGAAGTTATTTGTAAGTTGGATAATGGCAGACTCAAGAATATTTCTATTAACAATGTTGCTAGAGTGAAATAAAACTGAAGCATTATTCCAATCAATACAGTGGGATATAACTGACAAATGGACAAAAAGTGCACTGGACTACTGTCCTGTTCTAACGGAATATTGATGCTGTTTTATACGTGTATGCAAATCCTTTCCCGTCTGACCTATGTAAAAGGAATCACATTGTTTACAACCAATTTTATAGATAATGCCTGAATTATTGGTAGGGCTATTTTTTACTATGATATTTTTCACAATATTGTTATATGAAAATACTACATTAATATCCAAAAGTTTAAGTACATTAGCAATGCCTAAAAAGCCCGGGAAAAATGGAAGTACTAAAATATTTTTTGACAAAGTACGAGTGTTATTATTCACACGATAGAAAGTTCGTTTTGCCTTGTTGAGACAAGATTCCATAAACGCAGATGGATAACTCGGATCACTTCCAATACCGTTGATTTTTCTAATTCGGCATCGATGTATTCCGGACTGGCGATCCTAAGGGCGCGGAGAAACATTGAAGAAAAAAAATGGCCTTCTTAGTTGGGGGGGGGTGTCATGTCCCGAGTAAAAGTGTACGTAGGACAAATTGTTTGTTGTTTTCCGATAGATACTAAACTTAAAACCTGGGCTTTCCTTATGTACACGCACATCCAAAAACGGGATTGACTTGTCTTGTTCCACTTCTAAAGTAAACTTAATGGAGGGGACTTGATCATTTAACTGAAGAAGGAAGTTATCCAGGTCACGATTCATGGGCCAGATACACAAAATATCGTCGACGTACCGCAACCAAGGGATGCCAACCCCAAGGATTCTCGGAATGTAAGTAATTTCGAAAAACTCCATATAAATATTGGAGAGGAGGAGCGACAAGGGGGTGCCCATGGCCATCCAAAAACTTGTTGATAACTCGTTATTGAAAGTGAATTTACAGTCTTGATGCAAAGCTTAATAAGTTCCAAAAAAATGTGTGAAGGTAGTGGCAGGTCATACTTATGTAATTCTTGGGAGAGAAAGTCAAGCATATCGTCAATCGACACTTTTGTAAACAATGAACAAACGTCAAAACAGATCAATCTATCGTTGGTTTCAGTACGTGCATTATTCAATTTTTCAGTAAGATCCATGGAATTTTTTACATGTGAATCAGAGATAGTTCGAGAATGGGGGACAAGACTTTGACAAGCCATTTGGAGAGTTTATAAGTAATAGAGCCCACCGAGCTAATAATAGGGCGCATAGGGTTGCCAGGTTTGTGGGTTTTAATAAGACCGTAAAGGTAGGGCAGAGGTGAGGTGGACATGAAAAGCGGAATTAAGTATTTTCATATAACAATATTGTGAAAAATATCATGGTAAAAAATAGCCCTACTAATAATTCAGGCATTATCTATAAAATTGGTTGAAACAATGTGATTCCTTTTACATAGGTCAGACGGGAAAGGATTTGCACACGCGTATAAAACAGCATCAATATTCCGTTAGAACAGGACAGTCGTCCAGTGCCCTTTTTGTCCATTTGTCAGTTATCCCACTGTATTGATTGGAATAATGCTTCAGTTTTATTTCACTCTAGCAACATTGTTAATAGAAATATTCTTGTCTGCCATTATCCAACTTACAAATAACTTCAACATAAGCAAAGGTCTTTTTCAACTCGATCCTGTTGTTTTGAATTCCTTCAGAACAGATTTAGATAAGAAGGGTAGAACGCTAAATCTTTGGTAAACTTGTATGCTACTCTAATAACTTTTATTTTTCAATTTATTTTTATATACATCGAACCTTAAACAAGAAGGGCAGAGTGCTAAAACCCGGGCAGATTTCCAGTATAAATTTGTATTTTTTTTTATAACTGGTTGGAAACAATTCATTTGATCTTGTGCTAAAAATCGGTAGTTTTTCCTTACAAATTTGTATGCTCCTCCCACAATCCTTTAATTTTTATTTTTTATTTTTATTTCTCCGTTTCTTGTGTATATATATATATATATATACATTTTTCTGTAACCTATATACAGGCTGTAACTCTTTGTATTTCAGTGTTCCTGAGGATGTCATTAGACGAAAGCGCTTGAGCACCATTCTGTGTTTCCTTTCCTTCGTGTTTTTATTCATCATAAGTATTTTTCACGTGTTACTTTCGTGAAATAATATATATATATATATATATATATATATATATATATATATATATATATATATATATATCAGTGGCGTCAGGTGAACTATAATTTATCTGGGGCTGACTATTTTTCTAAAGCTAGTGCTCTCACCTCATTTGTAGAGTAACTCAGCCCGTCTGTTTTTCTGTTCTGTGAATTTCTTGATGACTTTCTGGTTGAAATTGGCTATTTTTGCTATAAAGTCTCTCTCAATCGAAAGGACTGCCGTTCCATTTAGCCGGTCTTGTCGGATGGTGTTCTTCAAGCAGGTTTTTACTCTTTTCAGAGAACTGAAACATCTTTCAGAGTGAGCTGTTACGATGGGCGATGTTAGGCCAATGTTTAACAGTTTAACTGTTTCAGAAAAAGCAGACATCAAATTGTTTTCAGTACAAGTACAGTACAAGCAGTCAGACATGGGGTAATAGTAATAGGAATAGATCATAACTTTTTGGTTGTAATAGTAATAGAAGGCAAAGTAATAGATAATAGTCTATTACCTTTCTATTACAGTGGCAATGGACATATTGTGTGAACAAAGAATTGAAATATGAACTAAATCTATCTAAACTAAAATAAACATGTATGTGAACTAATATTGTGGCAAATTTTTCCTTCAATAAAGTAAAATTTATCAAGACCTACAGTCTCTGAAATTGTAATGATTTAGGTGAAACAAATATTTGTTATTTGGCTGCCGCTCAGCCTCATCCTGGATCCATGACTGCAGAGCCCTCTGCCTTTAAGCCTCAGCCTGGATCCATGAGTGCAGAGCCCTCTGCCTCTCAGCCTCATCCTGGATCCATGAGTGCAGAGCCCTCTGCCTTTAAGCCTCATCCTGGATCCATGAGTGCAGAGCCCTCTGCCTCTCAGCCTCATTCTGGATCCATGAGTGCAGAGCCTTCTGCCTCTCAGCATCATTCTGGATCCATGAGTGCAGAGCCCTCTGCTTCTCAGTCTTATCCTGGATCCCTGAATCCAGACACTGCTATATCGCCAGCTCAATATCATCTCACACAGGGTTCCCCCCCAAGGGGCCTTGGTGAATCGGGATGCTGGGAATGCAGTCGGGGGTCATGATGAGGAGGCATCTTGGACAATGGTGGTAAGGAGGGGCCGGAAGCGAGCGACCCCTCCGAGAACTGCAACCACTGTAGTAGCTAATGATGGTGGTCCCTCAAGGGGGTCTGGTCCACTCATGCACCGGCTAGAGGGAGTCAGCCTGTGGCAAAGGCTGGCAGAGAACGGCGGGGTATCATAGGGGCTGCAAAACAGATCGTATGATGGCTGTACCAACGAAGACCGCAAACATTTTCGTCTCGAGATGTCAACCTGATCTTACGGCCGAGGAGCTGCAGACATTTAGGAAGATAAAGTGAACCTTCAGGTTACATGTAGAAAAATTGACTCCAGATGGACTACGTACAGTTCCTTTCAAGTTACAGCAGTCTGTGATGATCCAGGGGTATCTATGGATCCAGCAGTATGGCCGGAACGGGTATATGTATGGCAGTTCTATGAAAAGAAGGGAAGAAAAACACCTGCAGCCCCTCTCGCAAGTGCTGGAGAGGGTAATTATGGAGACATCATGTGTCGTACTGTGGAGGAAAATCCAGCTGGGTCTAATGCTGTAATTGCTGTGCCTGGTATAAGTGGAATTCACCATGTAGAGATGGCTGGCAGAACTCCTGCATCTTCCTAATTGCAACATTCAAGGTAATCTCTTATAACTGTAGAGGCCTAAGCTTAGGAAATAACATCAAACACAGGTGGATCATAAGTAATAAGCTGTAGAGGATGCTGATATTCTCTGTCTGCAGGAAACATGGCTATGGAAACAGGACTTAAAGGACCTGAATAGCCTGTCCTAACTTTCATGGGATAGGGGAGACCACCAGAGATAAACAAGATGGTCTTACAGGCCACCCACCTGGTGGGGTAGCTATTCTTTGGAGGTTGGGTATGGGAAATATATTAGTGAATTAAAACTTGGTTAGAATTGGCTAACTGGAATAGAAATTTGTGTAGATAATAAAATATTTTAAATTGTGTGTTGATAATGAAGAAGATTACCTCATTAAATTGGGGCAGGTCAGCAGTATTATTGATGAGTTGGATACGACATGTGTAGCTCTTATTGGTGACTTTAATGCTAATGTGCTTAATGATAATTCTTGTTTAGCAACCACTTAAAAGCCTTCTGTGAAGATAATAACTTGACCCTTTCATCCATGTGTATTCTTCCTGGTGATAGCTTACTTATGTTAGTGATAGTTGGCACACCACCTCATGGTTGGATCATTGCATTTGTATGTTTATTATACACAGTGATTCACTGGCCTACTTAGTCAGTGCTCCAGACAACTATCTCTTAATCTTCTACGGACCTCTTGTATAATGTTTGTATCTGTTGAATCTGAAATAAAGTGTTTGTTTGTTTGTTAACACACTGCTTCTAATTGCATTTAAATATGCTTCTAATTGCATTTAAATAGACATAAAGATCCTTTTCAAATGAGTGAAGTACCCCACATACAAAAGTAATAGTGATAGATGAAAATTAAAGTAATAGTAATAGAAACCCAGTAATTGACCCCATGTCTGCAAGTAGTACATTTCATTAATTGTTTTTATAGTTTTAAATTTTTTACTGTTGTATAGAACGCGTAGCTCACGTTTTAGTTTTTCTTCTTCAAAAAATGGATAGAATTTACAAGATTCACATATATTTGTAGGAAATTCTTTTCTGACTGCAACAAATTTTGTAGGATCAACTGAAGTGAAGCACTCGATATGTTCAGTTGCACCAACCTTCAGCCTCTTGTAGCACAAGAACACAGCATTCGATTGCACAGGCTTTTTGGTGTCTTTTCTTCTTCATTTCGTTTCAGTAGTTTGTTCCGAATCATCAGGTAATTCTGACACCTTTTGACGAATTTCTTTATAGATGTACAAAATGAGTGAAGATGTTGCGTTACAGAAACGGGCGTTGTAATTTTTTATTTTTTTGAAAAATGTTATAGAACAACTCAATTATCGGCATAATTTCACTAAATATTAAGAAAGAAAATGAACTGATCATTCTCCAAAAAGTTCAGTAGAGCATTTGCTTGTGTTATTGACACGGAGTCCCATCCAGGTTCATTCTGGATTCGTTCGAAGCACTGCATCAGTTGATGCTTTAATTTCATACGCAGGAATTTACGACTGCTCTGAAAATTCCATCGGGTTACAATCGCACGAGGCAGACATTCTCCGCAAAGTTCTTGCAGTATCGCTGTTCTTTTGGGAGAATGTGAGAAAAAAAGAGGAGAATGAAGTCAAGTTAGCGAAGAATATCCTGACGGGAGCAATAGCAGAGCAAACGTTTTGTATAACAAGGTTTAATTGATGAGCACAACAGTGTACAAAATGAGCACGAGGATAGGCTTCCCTTATCAATTTCTGTACTCCGTTACGTTCGCCACTCATCAGTGGAGCACCATCATAAGCCTGTGCAACCACTTATTTTTCAAATTGTACACCTCGATTTCTTCAAGAATGCACTTAATTGTGCCAGCAGCAGATATATCGTTTAGTTCTACAAAGCCATGGAATATTTCCACTATTTCAGTGCTCATGACAAACCGCAATATAATAACAAATTGTGATAATTAGAAATATCCTTGGTCTCATCAGCCTGAATTGACACGAACATTGTTCATTGACTTTTTCATGTAGATCATCTTTATAAACGGAAAGCAGCAGAAGTGTTTTGAAACAGTTTCATTTGTAAATGTTCGTGCAATTGACTGTCTAATTTGGCAAGTTCACTCAAAATCCAAGAATACACCTTTGTTGAGAGATTTTTCTGTTTCATCATGACCTGCGCTAACAAGTTCATGGTTGCCACAAATTTTAAACAGTCAATAATTTGTTTAAAACCTGCCTATTCCTGTCTACTAATTCGTTATGCCGTTGGACTGAAATCTTGTGCCCTGCGTCCAACTGCGTCGCAATATTCACTTTTCCGATTTTCACTAGCTGTTAGCTATGGCTTTCTGTTATACCATTTAGTATTAAAGGTTCTTGATGTGTTTTGTGTGTTTGATTTATTAATATATTAGGTTGATGAGCCCTAATTCTTTAATTAACAATTTAGTTCGTAAATCTAATCCACTAAACGAACTATCAAACAAAAGTCAACCGTATTCATTGTTAAGCGCTTCACTCGCGGGATAGCCTGTGAATGTGTAGGCACAGCACAACCACGCTCAGCTCGAGCTGATGCGCGACTGATTTCAGCTAGCCCCGTTTACCAGAATCACACCCGGGTTCCCCTCCTCACTCTTCCTTCCCTTCCCCTGCACTCCACCGCGACAATCGCGAAGTAGCCCCACTGGCCAACGTTTATGCTGCTACCAGCTATCAGCGTACAGAAGAAAGGTTTTGTTTATATTATAGGCAACTTTAAGTATATTGAAATTGAGATGTGGAAGAAATGGCAATTTATGGTCAACTTCGGATGTTTCATAAAGTGATGAAATATTCATGCGTGGCTAAGCCCCAGAAGTCCTCATGCACGCGATGCCACTGAATTTTATATATATATATATATATATATATATATACACACACCGGGTGTCCCAAAAGTCAGTTTACCGAAGAAAATGTTCTCCTAAGGTGAGTTTACTACAAAGAAAAAAACTTGTTTCATAAATATATTTACAAAACATAAGAAAACAAAGAAATAAAAATTCTGAAACATATTTACAAACATGAGAATAGTTCTGGTTACAATAACTGTTCAAAATGTCGTCCATGTTGTTCGATGCACATCTTGTATCTGTCAACGGTTGACCGGTAAATTGCTTTACATAGTTCCTTATTGCTTAAGAGCTGGAATTCTTCACAAATGTAGTCTTTAAGGTCCTGAAGACATGCTGGCTTTTTGCTGTAAAAAATTGCGTCATAATGTTTAGAATAATCATCAGGAGAAAACATTTCCTCGGTAAACTGACGTTTGGGACACCTTGTATATTGATGCGACATGATTTGTGGGATTAGGGTCTTTTGTAATTGCTAAAAAGTAATTTTAATTTTTTAAAATATAAACTGAAAAGTGATTAACAATGCAAAAACCTTCTTTTTCCTATAGTTTAGGATCATATTAACTTGTACTGTTTTAATATGAAGAGTGATTTAGTATGGTTAATAATTAGTATACATTATGAAGACCGAAAATTATACCAAATATTATTTAATTAAATACCTAATAAATAGGGACGTGTAAGGGATCAAATAATGCAGAAACCACCTTCTGCTTTATCCTACGACCATATTAAGACCAGTTAATGATCATCCACAGTAATTTATAGTTTAATTTATAACATTTATTACCTATGAATAAGTATTTTATTATAGCCTATTATGGTATGGTTGGGATCTTTAATGTAGTTTACTTACCCGTCCCTCATTGCTCCTAACTTTTAACAATGTACGAAGAGGTGAAAATACCCCTACCCTCTATGGTAGGGGTCCGAAAACTAGGGTGCGCAGCTCCAGGGGGTGCATGATACGCTGCGAAAAAGAATGCACGAATGGTTACTCACTTCATAAAATGGTACTTATTTGGAATAGATGAGGAAAGGCAGTGACACGCAGAGACGAATTATATTTCTAATTTAAAAAGAATGGTTTTGGTCCCCACTACTGCTTCTACTTGACACTAATAGGGGCAGGGGTTGTAATTTTTTATATATCTATGATAAGGGGGCACGAGTGAAGAAGTTGACGGAACACTGCTCTAGTCACCAATAGCGGACGAAGTCCAAGCGAGACCGCCGATGATTTTATACGGACCATTGCGAATAGACCCATACTTTGATTATAAAATTCCTTTAAGGGAGACCCTCGGGAAGAGTACGAAATTTTTTTGGACAAAATTTAAATACAGTTAAACGTGTTATTAAATACACAAAACATTTGGTTTAAATTAGGTGCTAAGTGTAGGACTAGGACAGACATGTTTTTATAGTAAAGAAAAAGCATTCTTATGCTTTTTTTTTTTTTCAAAACTGACTGCACACGCATAAATAAGATACGAGAACAGTGATTTTGATATCAGTATTAGATTACCAAGGACTGGAATACAAACAACACTACAAGACGATACCTTCATACAGTAAAAGGAAGAATAAAAAATACTGCAAATGAGACCAAGGAGAAAAGGAAAGATAATTCAAGATTCCTCTTATGCGGTGAATGCCTTTTAAAAACCTTCAACTTTGAAACCATTTATCTCAAAATGCGAGTTTTTCTTGAAATGTTTCTTATAACTTGGGTTATACACACGATTTTGGTGATTTTGTTATTTTGTTCGTAACTGTTGATTATATAATTTGTCTTTCAATTACTTCTCAGCTGTTATATCATGTATGTTATATGTACCTGTTTTATAAAAACACGATGAGTAAGTACGTGGTTTACTTCCCTTCTGATGAATTGCATTTTCTGTATTTTTAAAAAAGAAAACGTAGCTCGTGTACAATTTAGGGTGGATCGATTTTACATTTTCGATTTCCATATTCTAATAGAGACAAAACTTGCGCATGCACGAGAAAATAGCCTCTGCAAAATCTTAGCTTAATAGGTAATCATCTTCTGCCCCGGCAGAGCGATGAAATCATATTGTAGTAGTCAAAAACGTATTTTTAAACCCTAGCCTAGAGTCATAAAATTTTTGCGTGTGTGTTATTTCATGCCTAAGCAACGATATAAATGCTATGGGAAATATATAATGCATTATTTAAGACAAGAGCCGATCTGAAAATATGTATAATATACATATTTAAGACAAAGAGCCGATCTGAAAATATGTATAATATACATATTTTCAGATCGGCTCTTTGTCTTAAATAATGCATTTATATATTTCCCATAGCATTTTATCGTTGCTTAGGCATGAAATAAAACACACGCCAAATTTATGACTCTAGGCTAGGGTTTAAAAATACGTTTTTGACTACTAAAATATGATTTTCATCGCTCTGCCGGGGGCAGAAGATGATTACCTATTACGCTAAGATTTTGCAGAGGCTATTTTCTCATGCATGCGCAAGTTTTTGTCTCTATTAGAATATGGAAATCGAAAAAAATGTAAAATCGATCCACCCTAGTGTACATGTATGGCAGACGAAAGTAAATAGGCCATTCTCCTAAATTGTTGCTACATTTCTTTTTCTTGGTTGGTTTTTTAAGGGATCAGCGATGTAATTTATTTTTCAGGAACTCTCTAGCTTGAGGATAGAACCAACTGTATTTTTTTAATAGGATTTACAATTATAAATCCCAATAATTATTTTGGCTTCCTGTTATTGTTTTAATTTATTTGTGGAAATTCCCCAAATAACAAGAGGTTACGCGTTTTTGTTCTCGTTTCATTTTAATGTTGTTGAGAGCATTCGTTGAATGGCATATTAACTTATGTTCAGTTCCATTTCATGTATTTGGTTTGACCAGCAGAAAATGTTTGTTCGACCACTCGCTGGTTCTCTTCTGTTCGAGTTGACCTCGGACGTCCCACTGTGAGGTTTGTTCATGAGCGAATGGTTTCTAGGAATTCTTGATATGTGTGTTACTTATGGTTCTGGCAATTAGGGGCTTGGCGGACATTGAAATAACGTCAGGAGTATTCATCCAAATGGCCATCTTGCACTGTTGCAAAATTGAATATTCTCATGCCATCTTAAGCAAGTGATGAAAAGTTTTGTGATTAAAAAAATTTCCCATTAATACTTTTCAAAAGACCTAAATATTGGTTCCCCCATTGATACTCGTTAGACAGTTAACGCTTCCTGCAAAGCTGTAAAACAAATTAGGCATGAACTTTTCAATCCATGATATACCTCGTAACCTCGTAACAGTCCGTGCGTTGGTCTCTCTTCACAAGAAGGTCAAACTGGTGGCTCCTCCTCTAGGCCTGGCTTGTGGAGCAGGCCATATATATGAGACCAACGCGCAGAGCCACCGAGACGGGTATATATATATATATATATATATATATATATATATATATATATATATAACTAGTGGTGTACCGATTAATCGGCATCGGCAGAATTTAGCCGATTCTTTGAAATTTTAAAATTTTCATTACAAAACAAAATCTATATTTATAGGAAATTGAACAGACATAAAACGGATCTTATTAAAAATTTGGACTGTCAAATGTTTATGAAAATTTTGTCACTAGTACAGGTTTTTATGCTGATTCTAAATATGCAACTCATTTTTTGCGGAAACAAATATTTAACATTTTATTGGCGTTTGTTTGCAGGAATAGTGCCAGCTTCTGCATACGAACTCGCATAAACAGTAATTTTTGTTGTTATTAATGTTCCCTGGTCAATTGAATGCCCGGTTAGGTCAATTGAATGCCCGGTTAGGTCAATTGAATGCCCGGTTAGGTCAATTGAATGCCCGGTTAGGTCAACTGTACGCCCTTGACGATTGGTTAGGTTGAGTCATAATATTTTCGTTAGTTTTAACGAAAATATCACGACTTAACCTAATCAATCCGCAAAAAATTAGTTGCATACTTAGAATCAGCATAAGAAACTGTACTAGTGACAAAATTTTCAAAAAAATTTGACACAGTCCAAATTTTTAATAAGATCCCAAAAAACACTATTTATGATAATTTATACTCATTCGAAAGTGTATTTATATAAGAATATTTTACATTCACATTTTCTCTAACTAGCTAATCTAAATATATTTTAAACTATTGTAATCTCTTGCTCTATAATAATTCTATATTGTACTTCGTAATTTATATTTTAAAACATCTTATTATGTTGACTTTGTTTTAAGTATTTTAATAATTTTATAAACCCAAATTCTATATAACGTTTTATTCAAATTGGCCACCAGGGACTTGAAATTTAATGAAATTTTCTTTTGTGTGTTTATATTGTTGAAGAAAGAAAATACCTGACCATAAAGAAAAACAATTACTTTAAATATTGGTATTCAATTTATGAAACTAAAATAAAGTTATTTTATCACTTTACTGATTAATAAAACTATCATTTTTGCTACGGTATGTGAGTAACAAATTGTGGTTGTGTATACAGTGGAGTGAGTTAAGGAAAAGCATTTAAACAAATTTGAAATATGAAAATTGAAAGTTTTCACATTAGATTAGTAAAATTTATGAAGGGAATTGATTTTTTAAAATATAGGCAAAGAATCGGCACCGCCAGTTTTTCATGGAATCGGCATCGGCTAAATTTTGGAATCGGTACATTACTAATAACCTTAGATTGATTTCTTTTCAGTACGGAGACAAGTAAGTTTTCGTGTGGTGGATGGTGTACCCAGTTCCATTACCCCAATCATTAGATATTATTTTCTTATAACTTCTGGATTATCACTATTATTTTATAATTTCTGGATCACGTGTCATTACCCCACAAAATAGTTGTCATTACCCTAGTTAGTTAATTTACCTACCGGTTGAGAACCAATGGTGTAGCGGTAAAAGTCGTGTTCGGAACGTGGCCCATGTGACGGGAGTTTAAAACCTCGTTGGTGCTTCACATTTTAATTACTTCACTCAGTATTATATATGTACAGTACCTTACTTTAAGGTTTATGAGCAACGATGAATCCCGCCTTATATTTTTTATGCAGAATATATATATATATATATAGTTACGACCATCGTAATAAATAAACTGTTATGGTGTATTTTGTATTTAAGTTTAAAGATCTCATTAGTGTGTATATTCTTTTATAATAATATGAAATAATTTAAAATAAAAGTTCTATTGTTCCTGGGTGCTACGCCCTTTTAAGTTGCTCTTTGAGGAAAATGCCACGGAGGGCAGTGCCTTTGTACGAGGGGAAGTGCCTCTTTCTAAATTTTTCCCTGGGCTCTCGTAAAACACTCGTTCTACTTCTCATTTTGTCTCGTTTCCCGCACGGGACATATTTTTCCGCATGGAACCATTTGGCACCGTCTTAGTTGGAAGGGCAGCAGGTAGGATTTGTATGGGTTCTTGGGGGTATCAATGCCTACAATTTATAGTTTTTAGTTTTTGTTCTTTAGGTGGGATAGGGGATGACGATCATATCTATTATTTGCCGCTTAATTGTGGAGCGTCCCATCGGTGAGGAGAGCGCTTTCGTTTCGTCACCGCGAGTTTGATTAGTGTGAGGGGAAGGGAGCGGCTCTTCCCCTCTTAATCTTAACGAGGTCCATCCGTCAAGCTCGGAATTAGTTTTCAGCGCTCACCATCAACCCCCCCCCCCCCCCCCCGCTCACCCCTTTCCTCTCAGACGCTTTCCTTTTACCGCCTTTTTACCTGACCCATTTTTTTCTAACCTTCCCACCCGCTGACCCAGTGCCACGGTTTGACCCTTTCCCTCATTTCCGTCCGTCCGTCCGTCCCTCCCTCCCTTTCTCCCGTGAGTGACAACTCCGTTGAGCCTGTTTATTGATTTCCCAACCCCTCAAACTCCTTTCTCCGCCCTCCCGTATTTTGTGTAGGGCTGAGGGAGGGAATGTATGCGTGATTTCTTCATCTGAGAGTAATTAAATGGTAGGCCGTTGATACGCCGATCGCCCTACGAAAGGACAGACCCCATAGAGGGCCTTCTCTTCTTCCGGGCTATCCGTCATGGATTGGGGGGCGGGGGGATCATTTGAGAATTCCAGTTCACCCGGGCTAATAAAATCAACTTGGAAGTTGGTTTAACGGAACTCATTTCGATCCTTATTTATATGTTTACTAGTTAAATATATATATATATTATATATATATATATATAATATATATATATATATATATATATATATATATATATATATATATATAATATGTATGTATATCAAAGTTTGCCCGACATTGAGGACTTTTGAGGGTTTCATCACTAAAATTTCATAACTCGTCAGTATCCGTTCACATATCTTTGTTTTTTCAACAAATTTGAATTTAATTTAAAGAAAATGGATGAAAGTTTGTGCCAAACTTCAGTAATGGCATATTAAAAATCTAGGCTTAATGTACATTACTATTGATTATTTATTTCTCATGCGTAATCTAGGATTAAAGACACATTACTCGTGATTATTCAGTTCTTATCTCTCATGTATAATATTAATTTGTTTGTATGGTATTGGTATAATACCTTCAATAATGTCCTTGCA
>JAJOZX010009745.1:0-50000 GCA_023014485.1 Bathynomus jamesi | reverse complement strand
CCTTGTATGATTATGCAAAGTAAATACTTTATAACCTCTACTCTTTTAGTCATCACGGAAAACAAGAGAACTGATAGATATCGTAAAACACACAAAAGAACGGCTATTCGTTATAGCTCCTTCAAACAAATGTATAACAAAAGGTCTATCAGTGAGACAGATAAAGCTGCAAGTTATTACACAAACAAAAGCCACATTCAGGAATATTTCTATAAATAAATAAATAAATTTTGTCGAGTCTCTCACTGTTATATATATAGGGTGAACCAAATGTAGGTGGACAGTAAATGATAACGTTTATTTTGAGAATACATATTTAATTTTTTTGTATACTATAATACAAAATAAAATTTAAATAAATTTAGTTATAATATTTAATATAATATAACACAAACACCATAGTTATAATGAACACCATAGTTATAATATAATATAACACAAACCGTATTCAACCTACTGTCCACCTACTTTTGGTTCACCGTGTATATATATATATATATATATATATATATCGTCTGCCCAGTGGCGGACCTACATTTTTGGGACCCTGAAGCTTGAACTGTTATGGGGGCCCCTTCACAACCAGCAACAATAGGGCAACATCCAACAAGGTTCAAAGGGCCTTGCTGCCCTTGCAAGGACCTCGAGGCCCAAATGGCGGAGAACGGGGTGGTGGGGTGGTGTCCTTGACAATGGGCCATACAGTGAGGTGAAAATCTGATTTTTGGTGTTAAAATGCACAAGCGAGACGAGTGCAGCCTGAATTGAGAATTCAGATGTCTTTTTATGGTTCCGATTGGCTCTAGCCTAAGGGCTGAGCTTTAGAACTATTAAGCCGTGCACCAACGAAGGATTCGAGGATCCAGCTGCCAAAATGTAGACTATGAATAGATTCTGGCGAGCTCAGCGAGCCCATACAGCTGGGGGTTCGGGCGCTGCAAGCCCCCGAGAAAATTTTGAAATTTGACCAATTACAGGGGCATTTTGAGGCCATATGAAATGGGTATTAGAGCATATTCTATTATTCTAAGGTCAATATTAAGTACTTCAACCCATTGGCTTATGATTCTATCACTAAAATATCCTTATTTTAATAACAAACACTTAAAAAACCATCGATTTGTTGAAAAATTCACTCATTAAAAAAAGTTGCTTCAGGGCCCCTCCTGGATTAGAGGCCCTGAAGCTTAAGCTTCATTAGTTTCATAGTAGATCTGCCACTGCCGGTCTGCCTAAAAAAGGGTTCACTCTAAAAACAGCCATGAAATCAACATTTATTAACCTATCATGATGAAACTAATACAGAGCAAAACTATGTAAACAGTATATATGTACACCAATTTTCAAATTATTATATTCAAAATTAATGATTTAATGAGGATTGTTTATGTTCAACAAATTTTGTTGGTGAACATCGCTCCAGTTTTGAATTCTGAGAGTCCACAAAGGCGGTAAAACTTTGGTAATAAAATTGTTATTCTCATTTTAGTTATAAAGTACATCATAAGATTTATAAAATATAGGAAATGCCTCCATGTAATAAACTTTCAAAGGCTTTTTTCACTGATGAGAAGAGATTCACTGCGGAGCCACCTCGGAACAGTCAAAATGACAGAGTTTCCTCGCACGTCCAATGTAAGAATGAAATACCTGATAGCAGACTTTTTGCAACCAGAAGTCATTTCTCAGCTAGTGTCATGGTGTCAAGTGGCATATCAAAGTTAGGAAAAACATCCATTCATTTTATTGAGCCTGGTGTAAAAGTCAATGCCGAGTACTATCGAAATACTCTGCTGCGAAACATGCTTCCCGAAATGCAAAATCTGGCCAACGGTGGTTATCTTTTTCAGCAAGACGGAACAACGTCCCATACAGCAATAGCAATTGTGGAATACTTAAAAAAATGTCCCAGAATTACTTGAACCCCAAAATTGGCCACCTAACAGTCCTGACTTGAACCCTGTTGACTATGGAATCTGGGAACATTTGGCACAGAGAATTTACAGGAACAGGGTGAAAAATGTTGATCACTTGCGTCAGCTTCTTGTGGAGAAGTGGGAAGAGATACCACAAGAGCAGATCGATCGAACCATTAATGAATTTCGTCCAAGATTGAGGAAAATTGTTGAAACAGAAGGGAAACACATGAACAATTTTTTTAATACGAATTCCAAGAGTAAATGTTAATTTGATTTCTTTTATAAACTTAGGATTTAAGTTCTGTTTCGAAATTCAAAATCCTTTTTTTTTATTTTCATAGTTTTTTAATGGAGGCATTTCCTATATTTTATAAATCTTATGATGTATTTTGTAACTAAAATGAGAATAAAAATTTTATTACCAAAGTTTTACCGCCTTTGTGGATTCTCAGAATTCAAAACTGGAGCGATGTTCACCAACAAAATTTGTTGAACATAAACACTCCTCATTAAATCATTAATTCTGAATATAATAATCTGAAAATTGGTATACATATATACTGTTTACATAGTTTTGCTCTGTATGCGTTTCATTATGATTAGTTAATAAATGTTGATTTCATGGCTGTTTTTAGAGTGAACCATATAAATATATATATATATATATATATATATATATATATATATATATATATATAAATAATATGGATGTGTGTGAATAAAGAAGCCCTACATAATACATGGTAAAAATTGTGAGTTAGTTTGTATTGCATGCAGTATGTTTCTAAACGATCAGGGGAGCGTAGTAGGAGAGCGCCTAGTTGTCTCTCTCTTCTATCTCGGCTCGAACTTCTTCATTCTCTCTCTCTCTCTCTCTCTCTCTCTCCTCTCTCTCTCTCTCTCTCTCTCTCTCTCTCTTCTCTCTCTCTCTCTCTCTCTCTCTCTCTCTCTCTCTCTCTCTCTCTCTCTCTCATACAATTTTGAAATGAATATTTTTGGTGAATTTATTTCCACAAGTGGCCATTGTATTGATGTTGTGTATAATTTAAATAAGAGGTATGTATATTTTTTATTTTGTAGGAGTGAGAAGTTGATGCAACTTCGGTTGATTTCAGTAGCGGTGCTCGTCTTTATTCCTCTCTTCCACTCGAGTAGTTCCCGACCTCTTTTTGTGGCTCAAGGCACCGCAGTGCCATCTGTTCCGCGCCACCCAAAAGGATTTATTTTTGTCTTACAATGTTCATATTTTGTTTCATTTGAGAATTAGATCTTCAGAAACTTTTCAATTATTTTTGTCGTTTTCACGAAATGTCGTGGCATTGTTAGGAGGCACCCGCGGCACCCCGGTTCGGAAACCCTGTTCCACTCAGACCTCTTTACATTTTGTTGACGGGAAATTTCATCGAGAAACTAAAGGCCTAAGAACCTAACCTCGCATGTCATAAATGCCAAGTTGGTCGAACATTTGGGTAAATTTTCGTCCGTGACCATTTTAACCCAATAGGGCGAACACACACATTTCATGTTTTCAAATTTTTAATCACTTTCGCTTGTGTTAAAGTAAGGGGAGGGGGTTCTATAAGAAAGTTCAGAGAAAATGTTTTTTTTACATTATACAATGATTATTTTTCGAATTTCACCCGTGTTAGGAATTTAATTAAAAAAAAAAGCCAAATAAGTCATCCTTTATGCTTTCTCACACTTTACACACCCTCTGATTTGTTTTAGGTTAAATTAGGTTAACCTTAGTTAACCTAACCTAACCCCCAAAAATTAGGCCATACAAGAAAATTCGAATTATTTTCAAAGTTCGACCGAATTGGTAAAAAAGGTGGTTTACCATTGGCGCTACTTGGGAATTTAGGTATATATATATGGGATGAATTTCACAATTAAACACGTGAAATGAATGAATGATGCAAACCCACAAGGAAAAAGAAAAACGATTCCAAGGCCTTTCGTGTATTCATTCCCTGACGAGGTATAGCTCTGAATACACGAAAGTTCTTGGAATCGTTTTTCTTTTTCCTTGTGGGTTTGCATTGTATATATATAGGGTGAGTCACGACGAAATGTCATAACTTCGGGAGCTTATAGCTGAGGTCATTCCCAGTCAAAAACTTCATATGAACATAGGTCCGATTTTTAACGGCTATGGAGCTATGGATGTTTGAATGTTTAAAAATAAGAATAAGCGAACAAATAGCTGCCAAAGTTTTTATTTATGAATTTACAATAATTATTCACAATGACTACCCTCGGCCTCAATACACATCGCGGCTCGTCTGTGATTCGCGCGTGTAACTCGCGAGAGTTCATTACGATTGTCCTTTATGAGGGCTGCAGCATCCAAAATGCGCCGGAGCAATGCATCTCGTGTTTTCACTTTTCTCTGGTACACCATCTCTTTCATGCGCCCCCGCAGATAAAAATCTAGAGGGGTTAGGTCCCGAGACCTGGGTGACCAATTTTGTGCACCACCACGACCGATTCATCGACCAAGGAAGCGATCATCGAGATGCGTTCTCACTGCGCGGCTAAAATGGGGAGGAGCTCCGTTTTGTTGGAAGTACATACGCAATCGTGTTGCCAAAGGTACATCTTCTAACAGTGGCGGCAGTTCGTCTTGCAGAAATCGTAGATAAATGTCACTGACCGTAGAGAATACCACACCGATGTTAAAAATTACTTTCCATAATGGCATGAGGATTTATTTCTGACCACACATGTGAATTGCGAGTGTTGTTGACACCGTCGCAGGTAAATTGAGCCTTATCACAGAACAAGACGTATCGATGCAATTGTCGATCGGCATTGAGCCAACTACAAAATTCCACCGTTGGGCACGATCCCCAGATTAGAGGTGCTGAACACGCTGTATGTGGTATGGATACATGCCTTATTCGTGTAACGTTCTACATACTCTCGTTTGAGGAACTCTTAAGACATGTGGAAATCCATCGCGGACGAACATGAGGACTCCGCTGTACTATCTGAATAATGTTTTCTTGTTCAACCGCATCTTTTTGTACCAGACGTTCAGATAAAACAGTAACGCTAAGAAATGAACAGCTCTCTCGAAATCTCCGGAAAACGTTGCTAAACACTCGTCGATCCGGAATTCTTTGATTTGGAAAACGTCGCTGGTATTCAGCGACAGCAGGAGTAGTACTTTCATCGTAAAATCTGTAAACATAGACCATATTCGGCATTTGAAAACGTAAAAGGCGTGCTGAACGCGCAAAACATCAACTGCACGCTGTGAAACACAACACACTACTGCGTAGTTAGTTCGGTTCAATAAGTAACTGTCAATTCAGTTTAAGGTCACGCATGCGCATGCTTGAAATTCAAACATCCATAGCTCCATAACCGTTAAGAATTGGACCGGTGTTTATATGAAGTTTTTGACTGGGAATGACCTCAGCTATAAGCTTCCAATGTTATGACATTTCGTCGGGACTCACCCTCTATGTATATATATACAGGGCGTCCCAAAAAAATGTATACACACTTTAAATAATTATAAAGGCAGTGTTTATTAAAATACATTTCATTTTCAAAATGTAATAGAATCTACAGACATTATTTAATTGTTTTGTCAACGCCTGTTTTCAAACTGACGTCCGTTCTGGTCCAGGCACTGCTGATAACGCGAAGCAATGGAATCGCAAACATCATGAAACATTTCGTTTGGTATTTGTGTGCATTCTCGTTCAATGGCTGCTCTCAATTCAGCGACTGTTGCAGGTTTTATAGCGTAGACTTTGTCTTTTAAGTATCCCCATAAAAAAAGTCTAGTGGTGTGAGGTCTGGTGAACGCGGAGGGTATTCTACGAAACCCCTTCGTCCAATCCACATCCACATCGTGCCAAGTACCACTCGCAATACTCCACTCTTCGGTCCGGATCATCATCATCTTCATTAATAGCATGGACTAATCTTGGAATGTAACTTTTCCATTGACAGCGCTTCAAAATGCGTTGGACAGACGATTCTGAAATTCCTACCTCACGACTCGCTTGCCGCACAGATTTTCTTGGACTTTGGTGATACGTTCCCAGTACTCTTTCTTGCTTTGTGGGGCTTGTCGATGTCGGTGGTCTTCCGGAACGCTTCTTGTGGATATTCTGAACAGTTCCATCGGCTTCAAACTTATCTCTAATTCGAGTGATGGTAAGTCGCGTTGGTGGATCTGTTTGAAACTCCCTCCTAAACTGTCTTTGCACTTCAACTGCGTTTTCACACTTCCAGTAGCATTTTAGAATGAATTTCCTTTGTTCAAAGCTTAGTCTGACTGCCATTATTAATTCTAATGGGTTTAACTTGGAAAGAAAGAAACATCAATTGAGCTATCAGCTGTTAAAGTGTGTATACATTTTTTTGGGACGCCCTGTATATATATTTTTTTAATTGGGGTTGTTTAACCTCCTTCGCAACATCTAAGGTCATATGACGGAGGGGACCTACAGCTTTACGTGGGATCCGAACCACGGGTCGCTACATAATCTGGGCGCGGAGGACGATCTCCCATCCAACTATTACCCACACCCAATGTCGCTTAATTTCGCTGATCTCCGGGAAGCGGTGTTACGACATTGGCCACGACGTAGCCCATATATATATATATATATATATATTAGTGATGGGACGATACCAAAATTTTTAACGATTCCGATTCCGATTCCGATACCACTAAAAAGTCTCGATTCCGATTCCGATTCTCAATATTTTTAAATATAATTCTATACTTGTTTTTCTGGAAATTGTCATATTTTACTCTGGTAAGATTAACTATTTACATTATGAGTATGGTAATATAAATTATAAATTATAATAGATTGGTTTAAAAATAAAAATCAACTGTAAGTTGTAACAATTCATTTTAATCTTCTTGATTACACATCATGGATATACATGTTTTAATGTATAGCTACAATACAATAAAAATAAAATTTGTTATCCTCTTTCATTTAAATTTTAAAGTTTACATTGCAAAACTGGTTCAATTAAAAGTTAAAGAATCGTTTTAAGAATCGGAAATCATGGTACAATTCTCTCGATTCCGATTCCGATTCCTGAAAAATGCTCGATTCTTCCGATTCTCGATTCCGATTCCGGTTAATCGTCCCATCACTAATATATATGGGATAAATTTCACCATTAGACACGTGAAATAAATGAATGAATGATGCAAACCCACAAGGAAAAAAAATGATTCCAAGGCCTTTCGTGTATTATTCCCTGATGAGGTGTACTTCTGAATACACGAAAAGCCTTGGAATCATTTTTCTTTTTCCTTGTGGGTTTGCATCATTATACACACACACACACACACACACACACCGTATTTCCAGGCGTATAATGCACACTTTTTTCCCCCAAAATACTCCAAAAATCACCCTGCGTTAAAATTAACTCGTTAAAATTGTACATGTGAAGTGAGGTAGGAGGTATATTTTTTCCTAAATTTTTATTTTCCTAAATTTTCTCTTCAAAATAATTTTCTCTTCAAAAAGTGTGTGTATATATATATATATATATATATATATATATATATATATATATATATATATATATATATATATATAACATAATATACACAAATCAGAATGGTTCCCTGAGACAATTATATGTTAAACACAGACCGTGCATGGAACAAGGAACTCTACTGGGAAAATTAAATCCACTATAGTCCGAATAAGTAATGGTAAATGACAATACCATAGTTTTTTTTTCATGATTTTAGCCCGACGTGGGCAACGGGTCTCTCGCAAAGAGATCCCATAAATATAGCTTCCCTCACCAGCTATCTGCAAAGCAGATAGCTGGTGAGGGAAGCTATATTATGGGATCTCTCTGCGAGAGACCGTGCCCACGTCGGGCTAAAATCATGAAAAAGAAAAACTATGGTATTTGTCATTTACCATTACTTATTCGGACTATAGTGGATTTAATTTTCCCAGTAGAGTTCCTTGTTCCATGCACGGTCTGTGTTTAACTATATATATATAATATATATGGGTGCTTTTATTTTCAATGTTTCGAGAATTTTTTTGCAAGAAATAAAAAGTGTAGTGTGTTGTACACTCCTCCCTGATTTACGAACGCTCGCTGTACGAATTTTTGAAGTTACGAACCAAAAAAATTTGTCCGAAGGCTTGATTTACGAGCGAAAAATTCGAAGTTACGAGCGAAATTATTCGTTAAATTTGAAATTTTTTCGTAGCATCAGCGGATGTCTGAAGGTGACTGCAATATTTTTGGTAATATTAAATATTATTAAAAAATAAAATTAAACCGTATAAAATGTTTTAAATGTATTTAAGACCTTCATTACTGAACCATATTCACTACAGTAAAGACAAAATATTTGTCTTTACTCTTGGGAATGGTCTCTGTCATTAATGGTTGGAAGCAACATTAATCATTACAATTTACTTAACTGCATTATTATTTATTTCATATATATATTTATTATTGTAGGGATATAAAAACATTGTTTACAGCGAACGCTGTGGGCAAAAACGTTTTTGTAGCATTTTAAGACGTTCTGGGGAAGTGATTTTTGTTCGTAGGAACTTCTCTCAACTTTTATAATGGGAGTCAATGGGAAAATAGGGTTCGATTTACGAATGGGTTTTCAGGAACGTAACTCGTTCGTAAATCGGGGGAGGACTGTATTTGGAAAGATAAATAATTTAAGTTGGAACTGCGTTTTCAAAATTTTTGAGTAGACAAACATGGATAAATGGATGGATGGATAGATAGATAGATAGACATTTTAGAGGTAATCTCAGCTCGCCTTTTCTGAATTGGTATTATTCACGTCACAACTGAGTACAATTTCACGAAGTTGCTATTATTTTTCTCTCAAAATATAAGTTGCGTGTGTGCACTTCATTTTGTTTTGCGTTTAATTATTGTCCTCTCCCTTCACCCGGCGCCCTTTTTTATTCCTTTTCTTTTTCTTTTTTCTCTCCGTTTGAATTGGTGAAGTTCGCTTTCCGTTTGGCATTTTAAGAACACGTTCTAAACACGTGTGTTGTCGCAGATGTTTCGTTGATGAAAGAGGATTCTCTCTCTCTCTCTCTCTCTCTCTCTCTCTCTCTCTCTCTCTCTTTTTTGCCGCGGATGAATGCCAGTGACCACGCGCTCAATAAGGTCATTGGCATCAACGAGAAGGTGCAAGATTTGTGCGTCCCCCTGGGCGTGAGGTTTGTTGACCCGTTCGACGCGTTTGCGTTTTCGGGTAGATGGGACCTGTATCAGAGGGATGGTGTCCACCTCAATTTAAAGGTAAAGGTCTGCTAGACACGCTGCTTGACCGGCACCTATATCGTATGGTGAGGTCAAGCCCGGGGATTGATGATGGGCCCCCACCGTGGAGAGATGATGTTGAGCCGGTGGCGGACGAACCTTCAACTGAAGGGTGCGTCCATGTACCAGTGGGTGACCTTCCTTCCCCGTTGGAGGGGGCTCAGCCTCCTGCGGAAGTTGCCCCCTCGTTGGTGAGGGTCTCTTCAACTCCCGACAGCCCTGGTTGTTGGGAAACGGGTCGGGCTAGGGAGCTGTCAGAATAGGGAAGGCTCCCTCCGTGCAGTGCTTTTTAATGCTAGGTCGATTAGGAATAAGCTGAGCATCAGAATACCAGGATATCGTTGCTATCACCGAGTCCTGGATTCATACTGATCGTAGGGACTACGTTCGGGAGTTCGAGATTCCCGGGTATAGAATGTTTGACAAAGACCACACCCGTGGGGAGGGGGGAGGGTTACTAATATACGTGAGGGACACGTTGAGTCCGGTTGACTGCCAGTTCCGATCGGAACGGGAGCTGCTTGGCGTCGATCTGAACGTGGGAGGGACGAATTATAGGTTAATCTTGGTTTGCAGACCTCCGCATCTCCTCCTCGAGGAGGATACAGTGTCATACACCGAACTCCGTAGCCTGTTAGGGGACAGGGTGTGTGTAGTTTTAGGAGACTTCAACTGTCGCGGCATAAAGTGGGAAGACAGGACTGCTGATGCCGAAGGGAGGAGGCTAGTTGACTTTGTTGATGAGAATTTCCTCACTCAGTGAGTCAATGGGTCTACACGAGGCGAAAGCGTTCTAGACTTAGTATTCACGACCGAAGACAACCTCGTCACTGGCCTCACCGTTGACGAATCGTTGGGCGGGAGTGATCACGGTCTGATTAGGTTCTGTCTGCGTCCCTCGGGTGAAGCGTAGTGACTCTAGAGGCAGTAAGCTCGATCTACGGCGGGCGGACTTTGTTGGCCTCCGGGATAGCGTAGGTGAGATGGGGTTAGAGGTCGGTGGCGATGTTGAGGAAGTATGGAGTGCATTCCGGGACGAGTTTATGGTGCTGCAGTCTGCTGCCATACCCTCAAAATCGGACACTCCTGCTTCAACGCAGCCTATGTGGTTCAGTCGTGACATCGCCTCGGCTATCCGAAATAGGAAAGCTGCGTATCGGATGGCGAAGGTCAATCGTTCCCATGAGAACACTGAGTCGTATGTCCGCCTGTGCAGAGAAGTGAAGGCGAAGGTTAGGCTAGGCGCGCAGTGTTTCCCAACCGGGGGCCATATGGCTCCCTGGGGGCCATGGCACATTTGAAGGGGGCCACAGGAAAATGTTATTTTGTAAAATAGAGTTAAATCTGCATATTACCTACTGAAAATAATGCTTATGGGGGCCACAGGAAAAAATAAGGTTCCTAAGGGGGGCCATAAGCCAAAACCGGTTGGGAACCACTGGGCTAGCGAAACGTAACGAAGAACTCAGGGTGGCAAGCCTCTGCAAGGGGAACCCTAAGGAGTTCTTCAGTTATGTTAATAGTAGAAAGCCCATTAGTAGCATGATAGGTCCTCCCCGAGCCAGGCGTCAGGCTCGAAGGTGCTGGCCTGGATAGTGTTCGGTGTACCGCGACAGTCGTTGCCGATAGAATAGTCAAACTGAGTGCGTTTAAGGCTCCTGGGCCAAACCAGTTCCTCCCCAGAGTGTTGCGGGAGGTGCGCGACCAGGTGGCTCCCCACCTGCCTACAGTCTTCAACAAATCGTTGGAGACGGGCCAGGTGCCTGGTGACTGGAGGGAAGCCAACGTGACCCGTATCTTTAAGAAAGGGAATCACGAAAGTCCAGGGAACTCGTCCCATTACTTTCACTTCGGTTGTAGGTAAATTATTGGAGGGGATAATAGCGGATAGGATCGTTGACCATTTCGATTCCTACAAGCTGCTTGGGGACTCCCAACATGGGTTTAGACGGCATAGGTCTTGTCGCACCAACTTGCTCGAGTTTTTCCATGTCATATTGAGTGAGTATGATAAAAGTAGGGCGATTGATATACTTTATCTCGACTTTGAGAAAGCCTTTGATAAGGTACCTCACCGCCGGCTAATGGTCAAAGTGCGCGCGCTGGGTATCGGTGTGGAAGTAGGTAGGTGGATTGAAAACTGGCTGAAGAATAGGCGGCAGAGGGTTGTAATTAAAGGGGCTAGTTCGGGTTGGGCCTCGGTCACTAGTTGGGTTCCTCAGGGTTCCGTTTTGGTGCCACTGTTGTTTATCATTTACATAAATGATATCGACGCTGGCATCGTCAGTAGGATCGCCAAATTCGCTGATGACACCAAGCTTGTGGCCAATTTTAGGACGCCCGAGGCGATCGAGGAACTGCGTGCGGACCTACGTAGGATAGGAGAGTGGTCCGAAAAATGGCAAATACCGTTCAACTTGGGTAAATGCAAGGTGATGCACATTGGCTACGCCAATCCCAAGTCGGACTACTAGATGTTGGGGAGTAATATCGAGGCGACTGATTTGGAAAAGGATTTGGGTGTGCTAATTAGCAGCGACCTTAAGTTTACCAAACAGTGCGCTGAGGTGGAAAAGAAAGCCCAGAAGTTGTTGGGTTATATGAGGAGGCAATTTCGATTTCGGAACAAGGAGTTTGTGCTCTCTCTGTACAATTCTCTGGATCGGCCGCACCTGGAGTACGCTGTGCAGTTCTGGTCGCCCACCCTCAGGAAAGATATTGAGAGGCTGGAGCGAGTGCAGGCGAGGGCCACAAAATTAAACCCTTCCGTTAGGCATATGGGCTACAATCGACCGTTACGCGCCCTGAATTTGTTTTCGCTGGAAACTCGGAGGCTGCCCGGTCAACTGATCGAGGTTTTCAAGTTCTTACGCGGGTTCAACAATGTCGATTTTAGAAGCATGTTTAATTTAAATGATAACCCAACTCGCAAAACGGTTGGAAGTTGGATTTGAAACGGTTTAGGACTAGTGTGTGTGGGAATTACTTTACGTATAAGATCTGTGACACGTGGAACAGGCTACCTTCAGAAGTTGTGAACAGTTCTTCTGTGGATCTGTTCAAGAAAAGGTTAGACCGAATCTTGCACACTATTTGAGGGATGATAGAATTTTTTCCCTGGCACCCGTTGCCATTGGTATCTCCTCGGTATGGGCCGCAAGGCCTTTTGAGGTACTACTTTTCCTTGTAACTCACACACACACTCTCTCTCTCGTTTTTTTCCTTGAGGCGAGAAACTATAGGCCTATTATTCTAAGCTCATTGAGCCCAGTAAAGCCTAAAGCTTAAGGGCCAAATCAAATAAAATAAATAGTTCAGCTTCACATTTATTTATGTCGCTGTAAGTTGTAGAAGTACTGTATTTATTTTATTAATAATAAAGTTATTCTATTCAATTCAACTCTATAATTGGAAAGCTTTTAGAAACCGTTATTAGAGGTCGTATAATCGAGCGTCTTGAAAGCTAATCTTATAAAACAAAGTCAGCATGGATTTCGAAGAAATAAATCTTGTTCAATAAATTTATTGGAATTTTTTCATAAAGTTATCGGTAGGCAAATGAGGCCGGATGCTGCAGGTCGATCCGGAACCGTCGTTCAAACCCTCATAAAGTAACTTATGATTGTAGGGGAGCGGTAGATATAATATACAGGGTGTCCCAAAAGTCACCTAGGGCTTTGAAATAATAACTTTTTTACTAATAATTTTTTTATAATTATTTATTTATCAAAAGAAAATTTAGAAAATGAAGAAGAATTTTAATTATTTATGAAAAACGATGCTACTTAGATGTCCTCCATTTTCGGTTTCGCAAAGACGGGCTCTTTCGACAGCATTTTCCATGACGGCTGCCAATAACTGGCTGCAGCGCTCGAATTTCTGTACAGATGCTGTCTTTGAGCTGGTGAATTGTCTGGGGCTTATTCACGTACACACGCTCCTTCAGGTAACCCCAAAGAAAATAATCGGGAGCCGTCAAATCAGGCGAGCGTGGTGGCCAAGGAACGGCTGAATTACGCGAAATTATTCGGTGACCGAAAATTTGCCTTAGGAGCTCTATCGTGACTCGGGCCGTGTGGGGAGTTGCTCCATCTTGCTGAAACCACATCTCAGGCCTGTTCTGCACCGCAGGGCGCACTAAATTCTCGATCATGGCTTGATATCGTACGCTAGTGACCGTCGTTGCATTGCCATCCTCATTTTCAAAAAAGTAAGGCCCGATGATCCTTTGAGACGTTACACCACACCACACAGTGCACTTGAGGGGATGCAACTCGCGTTGGTGAATAACCCTAGGATTCTCTAATCCCCAGAACCTACAGTTCTGCTTGTTCACAAAACCGTTCAGATTGAAATGTGCTTCATCGCTCATAATCAATTGATGAACAAATTCGTTTTCTTCATTGGCCAACCGCTGAATGTGGACTGAGTAATTTAAGCGTTGATCATAATCAGTCGGTTTCAAATTTTGCACAAATTGCACTTTGTATGGGTACAGGTGCAAATCATTTCTCATAACGCGATGCAGTGACGTCCGAGACATCCCCAACTGGCCAGAACGTCTGCGGATCGATGTTCCTGGTTCTTCTTGAGTATTCTCTCGCACACGTTCACGATTTTCCTGCGTACGGGCTGAACGTGGTCCTCCAGTTCGTGGCAAGTCACTTACGGAGCCATATTGCTGAAAACGTTGAATCAACCGACGAATCATGAAATCCGAAGGCGCCTTTCGGCTATATGCTCTTTGGGTGAGAACAATTGATCCCCTAAATTCAAAATAAAATTCCACGATTTTAGTTCTTTGTTCTGTTGTGAATTTTTCCATGGGTGAATTTCCAAAATTAGTAATTAAATATCTGAAAAGAAAAATATAAAAAAATTATTAGTAAAAAAGTTAATATTTTAAAGCCCTAGGCGTTTGACAAAGTTCCGCATAAACGATTGTTAGAAAAACTTAAAGTTCACGGAATAAGGGGTCAAGTTCTTAATTCGATTGATAGTTGGTTAACTGGTAGAAAACAGGGTAGTAATTAATGGGGAAGATAATATACGTTAACGATCTTGATGTCAATTTATTGAGTAAAATTGGTAAATTTGCTGACAGTACTAAAACTGTGGGGAAAGCAATTAGTTTATTAGAGAGAATCTACAGCGCGATTTCACTAATTTAGTAGAGTGGCCTAATAGGTGGCAAATGAAATTTAATGTAGGTAAATGTAAAGTCATGCATATCGGTTACCACAATAATAAATTTAATTACACTATGGGAAATAGTGCGTTAAATGAAACCAGTGAGGAAAAAGATTTAGATGTCATTGTTACCAAAGATTTCAAGTTCTCAAAACAATGTTCAGTCGCGAGCAGTAAAACTAATATAGTATTGAGTTTTATTTCTCGTAATTTTGAATATAAATCTAAGGATATTATTTTGATATTATATACGTCGCTTGTTAGGCCTCATTTAGAATATAATGTATAGTTTTGGTCGCTTCAATGTTGGAGGAACGTGAAGGCATATTGGAGAGTGTAGCAAGCTTCATCATTAATTAGTTTCAAAACTGTAAAAATGTTTATACATTCTTGCTAGATCGGACGTGTGGTGGTCCCGCAGCGGCCTCCACGTTCCCTTCCCTTTAAATAGAAAAAATGATGTGCCAATTTTTTTCCCGTGACTCTAGGAGTGCCCCCGGAGGCACCTCTAAACCTCCTTCAGTCAAGTTGAAATTTTGCGTGAAATCTTTGTTAGTTAAAAGCACCAAATGCCGGAGTAGCCCATATAAAATTTGAAAAAATGTTTTTTTAGGGACCACCTCAATATATATATATATATATATATTATATATATATATATATATATAAAACCTTAGCATAAGATAAAATTAACCTAATTAAACTTTTATTCTACTTTTCCTTCAATTAATTCTCAGTAATTCGAGGTCGAAAAAGGTCATTATAAATAATTAATTTTAAAAAGTAAGTGTCTCATCACGATGGCTTTCGGCACTCATCGAAGAAATGATGCAGCGATCAAATGACGAATTCTCCCGTATAATAAATAAACAAATAATCCTTTAAAAACTGCTTTGTCTATATTAGATTACGTAGTTTAGAGTTTCACTGTCCTCTCCTGATTAACTCAGTGGATGAAATAAGTGTACGAATGGTGTGAATGAACTCTGAAGCTATTCTTTTATATTATTCTTTTCCAATTTTCCTATAAATTGTTTCACAATAATTTCCTGTTAACAGTGGCTGGCGTAGGAGGGAGAGAGCCTTGTCTCTTCTATACTTTGCTGCTGCCACTATTCTTGCGTGAAAACTTTACACGTTTGAGTGCGAGCGTGGTGTGAGAGTTTTTAATATTCTTTATTTTCACTTCCTTTTTTACTTTCTACTTCTTTCTTGGGCTAACCTAAAGTGGATCTTAAGGTATTTGCTGGCCTCTGTGTGTGTGTGTGTGTCATTTTATTAATTTCTATTTCAGCATCTGATCTTGAAGATTTGGAGGATTTGGGTGGTGCGAATGTTTGCCCAGATGAAATTACCGAATCCGGAACGACTAAAAGGAAAATGGTGCTCTGATGGCCGAATAATGGAATGTGGTGGATGGAATGAACTCGACTCAGTTCGGAAGAAAGGAAGGGAAATTATAATGAAAAAAGATAAAATAAAACGGATGAGTGAATAGAATAGAAGATAATAAAAGAGAAAAATGCAACACTGAGAATTTGCCCAAAGTTTACTAACTGCATTAAAAAAAAAAAAAAAAAAAAAAAGAGGAGCTTTGAATCGAAACTTGAAATAAATCGAATATATAATAATGAGGGAAAGAAGCGTCCGTAAAGTTAAAGAGTGAAAAAGTAGAACTGAAATAGAAGTCTAAACTGACGACCACTCCGTACAAATGGAACGAGAAAAATGAATTCCGGTCGGAATTTCTGCTTGGCGCCCTAATGCAATTTGTGTCCTCGGAGACTTTTGTAACTTTTTAATTGAAGATCTTATGAGGTGCAAGATGCGAGAATTTTAATGCTTAACTCTCCCCCTTGATACCTCTCCTCCCTCAACACTTGTCTCAACAAACACACACAGACACTCATTCTCACACACACAGTTTATATATATATATATATGTTAAACACAGACCGTGCGTGGAACAAGGAACTCTTCTGGGAAATTACATCCACTATAGTTTGAATAATTAATGATAAATGACAAATACTATAGTTTTTCTTTTTCATGATGGAAAGCCTAACGTGGGCACCGGGTTACTCGCAAAGAGGCCCCAAAATATACAGTAGCTTCCCTCACAAGCTATCTGCAAAGCAGATACGATCCCGCTTTGGGACAGGATCTAGGGTTTACAGCTTACACCTAGCCTACTACATTCAGAACCTCAGTATACGCAAGAAACTCGTTGCATTCACGTCGGATTGAATACATCAAAGAAAAAGGGGTAACTATTGTATTTTTAGCCAAAAACAAAACTTAAACCTCAACCGGGACATTGAGCGTCCACTTTTCAAGGCACATAACACGTCCGTTTAATATACACAAACTCAGAATGGTCCCCTGAGAAACTTGTATGTTAAACACAGACCGTGCATGGAACAAGGAACTCTTCTGGGAAAATTAAATCCACTATAGTCCGAATAAGTAATGGTAAATGACAAACACTATAGTTTTTTCTTTTTCATGATGTTAGTTTGTGTATATTAAACGGACGTGTTATGTGCCTTGAAAAGTGGACGCTCAATGTCCCGGTTGAGGTTTAAGTTTTGCTTTTTGGCTAAAAATACAATAGTTACCCCTTTTTCTTTGATGTATTCAATCCGACGTGAATGCAACGAGTTTCTTGCGTATATTGAGGTTCTGGTCTACCACCATCTGAAACTCGCTTGTTGAATGATCCTGTATCACCAAAACGCTCGTCTGTTCTCTGAAAAGTCTTCTTATCTGGCAGACGGCGATTCGGAAACCTTCCTGCATACAGACGTCTTGCTGCGGCTGCATTACACTCGGCAAGTCCATACATGAGATGCATGTCTGCCATTTCTCTTCTTGAATAAGCCTCCATTCTCACTTCAAATGCACACTATCACTAAATAGCACAAAAACTTTAAGGTTTTTTTTCACTGGACTGCGCTTATTCACGGCAAGAAGTTACGAATACGAACAGTGAAACACCGCAATGCACCTCTGACTGACTGATGGTTCTACACTAACGATAATGAAAATGTCATAGAGTGTACGAAACATTACAATTGGCAAGGCCATACATGAAATAGTCTCGTACACACTCACATTGTCGGCAAGCAGTGTTTGTAAACAGTTTGCGAAAAGAATTGCTGGAACACAGCATATGTTTATATAAATTTCTTTTATTGTTTTCAGGTCCTGAATCCATCCTGAAAGTGCGTCCCACATGTTATGAAAAACCCTGTATATGACGCCTCGATGGTGTAGTGGTTAGCATCGATAACTACGAATTCACCATCCCCGGGTTGGGTTTTTGACGATGGCAGGCGGCAGTCATCTCGCCTATTTGTTCAGCCTTCCATACACAAAAATTGGTTGGTAGCTTAGTGGTTTAGATGCTGGGCTGCTGATAAAGAGGTCGTGATATCGAGTCCGGGTGAAGACTTTGTAATTTTTGACCACTCTGGTACGTTAAGCTGTAGGTCTGTCTTACAGTAGGTGTGGCAACAAGCCTGACCTTCGTCCGAATGAACAATTCGCGGAAGCAAAACCAAGGACACCAAGGCGCTCGTAAGTATTCATACAGAGACTTATTTCAGTTATATTCGTCCCTATTTTTTGTACCATACATTGAATAGTTATGAAAAGTTTACACCGATTGTTTGGAAAATTTTAACCAAAAAAAAAAATGAGTTCAACTTTTAACTCCAACAAATAATGTAAAACATCAAAGAACTTGAGGAAATTAAAAGAAAAATTAAAATGCAGAAGTTTTCCTACGTTTATTTACAAAACTACTTTATTTAAATCAGTATATGAATAAAAATAAAAAAATTATAAAACGCGAAAACTACTAATTAATCACTACAGTATAGGTAATACATAAAGAATGGTAATGAAGTTTGCTGTTTATTTTTCAATAAAACAAGGTTATAGAATTTACTTATAGCTCTATTGATTATTGTGACAAATTAAGATATGTGTGTTAACCTTTTTTTTAAACATTAATTAAAATCCTAATAGCCACTGGCCTAAAGTGAATAAACATTCGTACAACATATTTATTATTTCTATAAAGCATCAATAATTAATTTCAATTTTAATTCCATTGATTTGATATAAAACAAATATTTCATTTCTTGAAGACATTTAAGGTCATCTGGTCACGATAGTTTAATTTGCTGACCCAAAGCAAAGAATTATGGAGTTAAAACTTAAATAAAAAAATAAATATATTTCTAAATTATAAATGAAAAGTACAGTATAGCTCTTGAGCCCTAATGCTGATTGAAAGTTTTGAAAAAGAATACTAATTTTGCAGCTCAAATTAAGTAAATTGATTTTATACAGTGTAGTGTAACTTATTAAATGTATAGGAAAAACATATTTGTTTTTTTAAGATATTGCCATTTTATCCTAATTACAAATTGGATCTATATTATAAAAATAAGAAAAGAAAAATGGAGAGGTATAGCATCATCATCATTCCATATATATATAAATTATCATCGTAATATAGTAAGAATCATCTTAACTGTTAGCCTAACCCTTGGTTTCCTCGTACTCACACGGTGCTCATTGCAACATCTATTGCACTCTAGGCCTAGAATAAATCTTAGATATATTCACAAACTGGCACCTTCCGCATATTGCAAAATGGAATTTCTTATCCAACCTCAAAGACGACTTAGCTGTTTAAATAGCTAATACAACAGTTTGCTTCAATTACTTCGTGTTATTAGTGCTACAGGAACTTATAGGAATGAAAAGGATCTTTTTTGACTTCTTGTCGCTGTGTATCTTGAACATGGAGAAAAAATCAAATAAATCTGATTTAAATAAAAAAAATCACCAACCCTGCAAAACTATTTTATCCTTTCTATGTACACCTTTTGCTTGAATGACTTCATTGATTCATTTTAGCTATCCGACATCTATCAGCAGAAATCTTAGCCCATTCTTTTAAAGAAAAATATTGCAATTCATTTAGATTCGAAAGGTTTCTGTTGTGGACACCTTTTTTCAAATCAGACCTTAAATTTCCGATTAAATTGAGATCTGGGCTTTGACTGGGCCACTCGAGAAGTTTGAAATTCTTTGGTTGAAGCCATTTTATGGTGCCTTTACTTCAGTGTTTTGGATCATTAACTTGTTACAGTACCCAATTGCGACCCATTCTCAAATCCGAACTGAAGGCAATACATTTTCTTCTAAAATTTCCTGATATTTCTTCGAATTCAAGATTCCATTGATGACGACAAGCTTTCTTGGACCAGAAGCATTAAATCATCTCCAAAGAAGCAAACTACCACCACCATGTTTAACCGTGGGAGGATGTTTTTTTCCTCGAATGCGATACTGTATTTGATTTTCGCCAAGCATACCGTTGCTCGTTGTTCCTGAAAAATTCAATTTTGGTCTCGTTTGTCCAGAGAACTTTCTTCCAGAATGCAAATCCATCATTTTGATGATCCTTGGCGTACTTTTAACGAGCGTCTTTGTGTGCTTTTCGTAGCAGAGATTTTCTTCGTGCAACTCTTCGATGCAGACTATTCTTTTTCGATGTACGACGTACAGTAGAGGGATGAACATTGATCTTAGACAGTCTTAATGTTTGGCAAATATCAGCTGCAGTCACTCGTGGATTCGCAGCAGCCATTCTTTCAATCAGTTTAGCTGTACGTTCTGAAATCTTGCAAGGTCGTCCACACCTTGGAAGAGTTTTGATGTTCCAAAGCCTTTCTATTTCTTTATAACTGCAGCACTCGTCGTAAATGAAATTCGAAGTTCTTCAATCTTCCTATAAGTGTTTCCATATTCGTGTGCAGCAATAACAGATCTCTTAAGATCTGTAGACAGCTCTTTATCACGACTACCCATTGTTTACTAATGGCTTGTACAGTCATTCGACTTCCTTGAAGATTCACAGAGAAATTCTAGAATTCAGAATTGGCAACAGTTTCTAATCAATAAACCGCCAACTACTGATATATTTTCAATTCTTCAATCCTAAGGTGGACACACAAAGTATTAAATAATTTTATAAATAAATATACGGAAATATTTGCATTTTAACTTTTTATCTTCCTCATATTCTTTGATGTTTTACATAATATGTTGGAGTTTAACTAATTTTTTTATTTTGTTAAAATTTTCCAAACGAACGGTAAATTTTTCATAATTATTCAATGCATGGTACAAAAAATAAGGACGAATATAACTGAAGTATAATTTCTCTGTACGAATACTTTTGAGTGCCACTATATATATATATATATATATATATATATATATATATACACGGTGAATCAAAAGTAGGTGGATAGTAGGTTGAATACGGTTTGTGTTATATTATATTATAACTATGGTGTTCATTATAACTATGGTGTTTGTGTTATATTATATTAAATATTATAACTAAATTTATTTAAATTTTATTTTGTATTGTAGTATACAAAAAATTAAATATGTATTCTCAAAATAAACGTTATCATTTACTGTCCACCTACATTTGGTTCACCCTATATATATATATGCAACGTTTAATACCAATAGGTTTTTGACAATTTCAGACGTTTCAGGAGAACCTCCCCTTCATCATCAGTGAATATAATATATGTATAAAACATACAAAAAAAACGTTAAACAAGAATTTCACTTCATTTTATAAAACCCAAAAAATTAAAATTGTCGAATTTGGAAATCGTATTTGTAAGTTTAACTGTGGAACAATAATAATAATTATATGGAAACGTCATTTTGAAAATTACACTAATTAATTATTATCGCGAGTAACCGACATTGAAATTCGTTAATACTGTATCACCTTTTATAAAAACTTTATTTAACTTTATTGTATTAAAGTTGAAGGATTTATAATCATTCGCAGTTTTCTCTTATAAATATACGACGATGACTCCAGAATTCTGACGTCTTATTTTGCGCTGGTCAGCATTGAAAAATTTTAAATGCACGAGAGTCGTTCTCGTTACGACAGCAGTGGCGAATAACGGATTTAGTTGGTGTATTAAGCGGTAAGTCGGTTCTAATTTCCAAATGTTCATTGATCCTGGTTTTGAATTAGAGAGTTAAATTGCTAATATACGTAATATTAAAGCCGCAATTCTAAAAAGAAACGAGACGAGATAAGAGACTCGAGGTAATTTCTCTTCAGGTTTGAAGAAGGATCCTTTTCCGATGGTTGAAAAACGAACCTGAAAACTATTCATTGATATGGACGAGGTGGAAACGATTTTAAAGCTTTTTTATTTTTTTTTCTATTTTGTTTCCAGAATATAGCGTACATAATATATATATTTCATATTTTTATTTACAGTTAGAAAAGAAAGACTAAAACACACACACACACACACACACACACGTAGTGTGTGTGTGTGATGCTAAAATTAAATAAAAAAGAATACGTACATAATTTATGAAGTTATTTTGTCTTCGTATTTCCCAGGCTTCATAAAATCCCGCTACAAGGTATCCTCAATTTATTATATTTTAACGCTGGTTTTTTTCATTATTTTTATGGGTTGTTGGGGGCTGTGCTGCAAGGAGGGAAATGGGGAGGGGTTCAGCTAAAAGAAAAGAAGATAACTTTATCCCTTTTGGCTTCAGGACGAAATTTTGGAACGAGGAAAACGCCAAATTTTCAGAATTTTTTCCCTTCTCTTGCAGCTTCGACTTATCCTTTTTTTTTTAAATTGTCTTCCATTTTTTTATGCAGGAAGGAGGGGCCAAGGGCGAATGCCCGCAAAAAAGACTCCTAATAAAGGAAGAAGAGAGCCAAAATCAAGATCCAAGGTTTTCGAGATGCCTGGACATTCTGCGATTTAAAGATTGGAGGTCATAGACGGGGGGAAAAGTGGACTGAAGATTTTTCCAGAGTTGACCGATTGAGTAGATGAAAGATTGAAAATACCGATTAATGTGTCGAAAGTCTGTACTGCGTGCTTTGCTCTCCTTAATTAAAGGAGGGTGAGTAGTTTGAAATAAATCCAGAATGTTGGGCCTATCTCCAAGGCGATCGGGGATACGAGTAGGATGCTGTACAATATGCTCTAGGTCATTCAGGATAGAAGTTGTAAGCTGTTCACCAGGAATGTCAGTGAAATGGGACGAAAGACGGAGGTAGTGAACATTGAAATCTAATATGTATATATATATATATATATATATATATATATATAATATATATATATATATATATATATATATAATATATATATATGTTAAACTTCATAAATGCTTACCTTAGCATGTTGTTCGTCTTAATTGAGAAGTTGCTAGATGTGTCCCCCTTCCTGCTCAACGCAGGCCTCCAAACGTGGACGCCACTGATCAATACATCTGTTTACATATCGTTGAGACACCTTCTCCCAGCCGAGCAGAATTCTTTCGCGTAGGTCATCTACGTCGGGCCCGACGTGAAAAATAGTTTAAAACGCCGGCCCGTCGTAAAAAATAACTTAAACGTCTTTTATTGTAACGCGCGTAGTATTAGAAATAAATTAAACGAATTTAAGGCGATAATTTATTCCGGCAACTACGATATAGTTGCTATCACTGAAACGTGGTTAAATACCGTGACTCGGGACTTGTTGGGGGAACTTGATGTACCGGGTTTTAAACTCCTTACTAATGATAGGTTACATAGGTTTGGTGGCGGCGTTTTGCTGTACATTCGTAATTCCCTTAGGGCTATTGAGGTTATGATAGATTTTCCGGCAGCAATTAAAGCGATATGCGTTGAAGTTAGGGCGCGTAGTATTAGTTTTAATTTTGTTGTTGTTTATAGACCTCCCGTTCAACCCTCGATACCGATACTAGATTTTACTCACTTCTTGGTAACTTTATTGACAATCGGAATAGTATAATTGTCGGAGACTTTAACTGCCCTAATGTTAATTACGAGACTTTTACTGGTAATGAAGAGGGTTTGAGATTGATTGAGTTCATGGAAGATAATTTTTTTACGACAGATGGTTACCGAACCAACGCGCGGTGACAATATTTTAGATTTGGTGATGACGAACGGCGAAAATATAGTCGAAGGTTTAGAAGTAGGCGAAAGTTTAGGATGTAGTGATCATCAAATTCTTAGGTTTAAGTTATTGATAGAGAACACTAAGGATAGTAACGTAATAGAAGTCCCTGATTTTCGTAGGGCCAATTTTGGTAATTTTGCGGATAGGATGAGAGTAGTGGACTGGGATAACTTATTTATGGGTAATGACACAAATTTGCATTGGGAGGCGTTTAAAGAAAGTTTTATGAATATTGAAAAGTAGTTTATTCCTCGTAGGCCCAAGCGCGCTAGAAATCATGGTAGGCCCAAGTGGTGGACTAGGGAAATAGGCGAGTTCATAAACGAGCGTAACAGAGCATATAGACTTAATAAGCGCAATGGCACGGCATCTAACTTTAATAGATATATCGAGCTTAGACGTCAGGTTAAAAGATCAGTTAGGAATGCTAAGCGTAATTTAGAGATACTTATAGCTGCGGATAGTAAACATAATCCAAAAAAGGTTTTGAATACGTCAATAATCGTAAGTCGATAAAAGATAACATAGGCCCTCTAGTGGATGTTAACGGCGCTTTGGCTCCTGATCCTCAGGCGATGGCGGGTATTTTCAATAATTTTTTTGTGACAGTTTTTACTGTAGAAGACGTAAATAATGTTCCCGACGTGGACGATATCGTTCCATTGAGTAGCGAGACTAATTTGGATGAAATAACTGTTTACGAGGGTAAGATTGCACATTATATCGATAGGCTAAAAGTTAGCAAGGCTCCAGGCCCTGACACTTTTTATCCCATATAGTTGAAAGATTTGAAAGACGTTATCGTAGGCCCCTTAACGAAGATTTTTAATCAGTCACTCGAAACGGGGATTATTCCTGAAGACTTTAAATTAGTTAACGTCACGCCTATTTTTAAAAAAGGCGAGCGCGCAGTAGCTAGCAATTATAGGCCCATTAGCTTAACGTCAATTGTCGGTAAACTTTTGGAATCCGTAGTTTGGGATCGTATTATCGATCACTTAAAGTCGAGATTTGATTAATAGTAGTCAGCATGGGTTTCGACGCCATAGATCTTGTTTAACTAATTTGTTAGAATTTTATAACGAAATAGTGCGCGAATACGATAGGCATAGAGCGGCTGACGTTATTTATTTAGATTTTAAAAAGGCGTTCGATACAGTTCCGCATAGAAAATTAATTGCAAAGGTTAAAGCGCACAATATACGCGGTCAGGTAGTTAACTGGTTAGAGGAATGGCTTCGTGCTAGGAGACAGAGGGTCGTTGTTAATGGTAGTGAATCGGGGTGGTTGGATGTAGGTAACGGTGTTCCACAGGGTTCAGTGTTAGGCCCATTGCTATTCGTAATTTACATTAACGACATAGATGTAGGATTGACGTAACGTGTCAAAATTCGCGGACGATACTAAAATAGGCGGTAAGGTTGTTAACGAGGACGATAGAAATAGGCTCCAAGACGATGTAAATAGGATTATGGAGTGGACGGATAAGTGGCAGATGCAATTTAACGTAGACAAATGTAAAGTTTCGCATATAGGGTCTCGTAACAATAATTACACGTACACGTTGGATGATAGAGAGTTAGCGAGCGTTGACGAGGAAGTAAATTTGGGCGTACGCGTATCTATGGATTTAAAAGTTAGGAACCAGTGCCTGGAGTCTTGCGCAAAAGCTAATAGGATGTTAGGCTTTATAGCGCATAATTTCGAATTTAAATCGAAGGATATTATATTGCCCCTGTACAAGTCCCTAGTCAGGCCTCATTTAGAATATGCCGTTCAGTTTTGGTGCCCGTATTTGCGTGAGAATATTGATAGGTTAGAAAGAGTTCAGCGTCGTGCCACGAAACTAATTCCGTCATTGCGCCACAAGCCTTATGAAGATAGGATTAAAGTGTAGACTTGCATTCACTCGAAACTAGGAGATTAAGGGAGGAGCTTATTGAAGTTTTTCAAAATCGTTAATAACATCGATAACGTAAATTTTGACAAACTGTTCACTTTCGATAATAGCAATACTCGTAATAACAGATTTAAGTTGCGTGGCAGACGTTTCATTACTAATATCGCTAAAAACTTCTTTACGTTTAAAATAATTGATAAATAGAATAATCTTCCCGCGTCAATCGTTAACTCTACCAGCGTTAATATGTTTAAGAACCGTTTAGATAGGCATTTTAAAAATATTAACGTTGTTTAAAATAAAATAAAACAATTGGCAACAGGAGCTCTGGTGGTGGTGGTCGAGGATGAGTCTGTTGACGGTAATGCCAGTGTGTGATGCCAGCAATGAAATTATTATTAAAAAAAAAAAGAGACTAACACGAACGTAGATGTAGCTCGTAGCGTAAACTAACCCACTTTTTGTTTAACTTTACCTACTTATTTTTTTTTCTTATCCTCTCTTTACTTGCATGTCTGTAACTCTCTCTACTTACATGCCTGTAGGTTGCATGGTATGACAGTGAGTTAAGACTGTGTTTGCATGGTTTGTAAGGGTTCTTATTTTACTTCTTTTCATCTTTCACCCCTTTCCTATTCTCTTCGACTATTTTTCCGACTTGTCGGCAGTGGCCGGCGGATGATGATGGTGAGACTTTTTTCTCTTTTCTGAATGAATGTTAACCGACGAATGATAGGTGTTGCTACTTACTTAACCCCTTATTCTCTTCTTTTAACCCCCTCCTCTCTCCCTCCTCTCTCCTTTCTCTCGGGCTAACCTTAGAGTGGATCTTAGGGTCTTTGTTACCCTTAGTTTCTGTAGATCTGTAGATTATTATTATTATTATTATTATTTTATTATTATTATTATTATTTTAAGCAATTGAATAATTATGTTTGTCCTTTTTTAAAAATGTTAATCCCTTTCCTTTTCTTATTTTGGTCTTATTTACTGCTACCTTATCATATAATGTGTCTCAGATTTCGCATCATTGGTCATAATCACTCCTAAATAAATCCTTTGCTTTCCAACTTCTTTTTCCTTCTTAAAAATCCAATTGCCGTCTTCCGACCCTCTGTATACTGTATTTGTCCGTTTGCGGTATTCGCAGCATGTACAGTGTTCATCAGTGAACCTTCACTCAAAATAAAAAACTTGTCAAAACTTGGTATCAGAAAAAACTTAATGAGATTCTCTGTAAAATGGGACAACACTGGAATTTCTACACTTCATGGTTGACTTTTAATAACAGCCAAAACTTGTACAGATAATTCTCGGACACCCTGTATATATATATATATATATATATATATATATATATAATATTATATATATAGGGTATAACAAACAAACGTCCGTTCTCATAGGGAAATAAGGTTCAAGAGAATTGAACGAGAAATTAGTTTTAACTATACATTACAAACGATACAATCAACTTGCCAATTAATCCAGTACATGCTCAAATTGCTCAAGTTGATTGTAATGTTTGTAATCTATAGTTAAAACTATTTTCTCGTTCAATTCTCTTATATCTTATTTCCCTACGAGAACGGGGAAGCCGGGATAAATCCCCTGGGCCAGGACATCTCGGTGGCCCGGAAAGAGGGGGGAATAAAATCTAAAAATATTAATAAAGCAATTGATTAAATAACAGAAAGGAAATATAATTAATGAACATACATTTTATAGAGATTATCATAGTCAAACTGAAACAGATAAAATATTATCCGCGGTCCACCAATGCCCAAGACCGACTGACAGATCTGGGAACCATCGTAATTGAAAGCCAGTTAGCCCTTACTTTAAATTTCATCAGAATCATTTAAAACTTTGCTAGAGAGAAGGCAAAGAAAGTACACTTCTAATTATGAAAATCTCGCAGTAAACAATAGTTTTGCCCGCATGGACTGGTACTGCATTTGTAAATTGTATGGTGATAGAATTAATATAATTGATTCGAAAAATAAAATGGTCATTTTCTTCCGAGTTGTTTATTCATACTGTATGTTGTGAATAGTGACTTGGACATATGATCAGTTTGCTTGTTACGTACATAAAAACCACTCGTAATAAAATACTGAGTAGACAGGGGGGCCCATATACCAATCCTTCCCCCGGGCAGCTCTCGGCGGCCCGTGTGTATATATATATATATATATATATATATATATATATATATATATATATATATATATATATATATAATATATATATATATATGGTCCTCGAAAGAAATGGGAGGAAAAAATCCTGTTTTCGAGTAATGTTAGGATTCATTTCAGTTGCTTTTCCTTCTCTCTGAACAGGTGAAATAAATTGGAAATTAGTGGTCTCCGCAGGTTAATTTAATAATGAATAATTCAGTGGTTAGGCAGAGAATCCGTTTCACGTAATGCGCGCGCGCGCGCGTGCGCAATAAAGCTTCCCAATTAATTACAGTAAAACTTTTAATTCTTAAACTTTATTTAAAAAATAATCGTTTTTTTAAACCCAATTCGGTAAAAGTTATTATTAAGTATTTCTTTAATAAAATACTTTAATAAAGTTACGAATTAAATAATTTGTGAAAAGAAAAATAGTGGAAATATGAGTGCATAAAAATATGGCTCTACGATTCTCATTGGAATATTTCACCCGAAACGCTAAAAATTTCATGGTGTAGTCATGGTTGGCGGATCGAGAACACTCAAGCAGGAGAAACCTGCGCGCGCGCACATACACACACAATGATATATATATATATATCGTATGAACGACCAGATGCTCAGTACTGACGACCATGTGTAACTGTTCCCAAGAAAGAGTGATGCTTCCATATTTTCTATTTAATTTTACTATAGAATTGGCAACGAAAGAGTATCATTAGATTCATTACATTAACGGAACTCTCTCTGGCGTAACACTGCGTTCTGTCTGTTTTAACGCTACGACCAAATTCGGCATCAAGCGCTCAATTATTACGCAATAATGGGCACCTTGCGGTAAATTTGCCCACGCAGACAAACTTCAAGTTTCATTCGGAGACGTGGCAGTCCTCCTTTAATAGAATGTTTTTTTTTTTCCACCTTTCTTAAACGGCGAGTGATGATCTCGCGCGTATTTCTTTCAACAAAACGAAACCATTCGAGTTTTTATTAACCATTTCTGTCCCAAATTATTGTTTTGAGTTAAAAAATAATTTTTAACGCTTAAAAATGTTAAAAATAAGTATGGAAACATACACGAAACTTTGTTTAGAAATTTATTTAATTAATTACACCAGAAATTATATGATTCCATTGACGCTATCGAGTAATAAGAGAAACTAACATAATTTTGGTACTTTGAATGAAACAAATAAAAGCAATATTTGTCCTTTGCTAAACACAATGGTAGACCATACTACTTCGAATGGAATGCATTAAAACAGTTTTTGTCCTTTGTTAAACATAATGGTACATCACACTTTCCGCATTTTAGACGAGAGTAGTCCTTCATACAGTTTTTGCATCTCTTTTTGGGTTCTAAATGCTCAGGCCAATGTCCAAAAAACTGCCAGATATTGCTATACAGTTAATTGTTATATTCAAATGCCACGAGTCATCATTGAAGCTAAGTTAAGCGACATTGGGTCTGGGTAGTAGTTGGATGGGAGACCGTCCTCCGTCCCAGATAATGTAGCGACCCGTTGTTCGGATCCCACGTAAAGCTGTAGGTCCCCTCCGTCATATGACCTTAGATGTTGCGAAGGTGGTTAAGCAACCCCACTTAAAAAAAATCATTGAATCTAATCCGAGGAAATTACACGTACTTGCTGTTGATGATGCCATATGGAATCGCTGGGACAGAAAGGGTTAAAGCAAAAAGGAAATATTCATGAATAAATAATCGATTTTCTTCAGTGGAAAACAATTTGTAAAAAGTACTTTTCGGAAAAGAACATCTCTTGAAAATATTTTTTTCTCAAATTGAAGTTGATGAGAGATGTTTTGCTTTCTTCTAATGCATTACATATTCTAATCCACTTAAAAGAATAGCGGAGAAAGAAACCGAGTTAAGGGATTCTAAGAACCAAATACGCGAAGAGGAAAATCAGTGGTGAAATACACCTCATCATAGAAAACATTTCAACCCGATTGAAAAGGATTCTCGAACGAACAAATGATACCAACCCAACACTCGTCCAGTGCTAGTGTCTCCGAGCAACTGATACAATGAGAAAACGGAATGGACACTCCATTGTATTCTATAATCATAAAATATCTACACCCAACAACACATTATTATATATATATATATATATATATATATATATATATATATATATATATATATATATATATATATATAGAACAATATTTTTCCAAGTTCAAATGATTTTTAATAATACTTATTAGATTTTTTCAGCAGATTAATTAACTTTTTGAACAGCTCAAAATTTATTTCTTCATGATTCAATGAAGCTTTATTAATAAAAGCGTCCATAAACAATGTCGCGTCACTGTCTTCGCCTTACCCTTTATCTCTGAAATGTAAAACGATGAGCATCTTTCACCTATTATTATTATTATATTATTATTATTATTATTATTATTATTATTATTTGAGTTTGCAAAAAAGCTAGAGTATTTTTGTTTTTTTCTGTTCTATCTGAGCTCAACTCTAGGAAGGCGTACGGTCTTAATGGTGTTCTTACTGTACTTCTGTGCTGACACCTTGCCTAGGCAAACCTTTTCGTCTTTGCTTTTCATCTGTACTTTTCCTTACTGCTGAAAGTTCGCGTTCATTCAGCATGTCCCAAAGAATGGTGACCGCTCTCAACCCTCCAACTCTCGTCCAATTGCTTTGATTTCTTGCCTTTCTAAAGGTTTTGAATCTATCTTTAATAGGAAGAGTCTTAAACACTCCTCTTTTCACAATCTTCTTTCAGATCGTCACCGTGGGTTCCGCAAGGGACGCTCTACTGGCGATCTTCTTGCAGATCTCTCTGACTCATAGTTATCCTCCTTTCGGGATTTCGGTGAAACGTTTGCTTTTGCGTTAGGTATATCAAAAGTTTTTCATATGCCAAAACTGCCCTCTTTCGGTTTCTATCCTTCTATCTGTGCCTTTATCTGTTTCTTTTCTGGCTGATCTGTAGTTGCGGTTGTAGATGGCCACTGTTCTTCTCCTAAAGCTATTAATAGTGGTGTTCCTCAGGGCCCTGAGTGAGACGGTAATTAATTAATATATATATATATATATATATATATATATATATATACTGTATATATGCGCCTCGGTGGTGTAGTGGTTAGCGTCGCTGACTACGAATCCATCGGCCCGGGATCGAGACTCGGTGACGGCAGCCGGCGCGCAGCAAAACACAGCTGTTCATCCTTCTACACAATAAAGAAAGTGGTTGGTAGATAAATTGGTGGCCTAGTGATTAAGATGCTGTGCTGCTGGTGGGGCGTGGTTCGGATTCCACGTTAAACTGTAGGTCTAAGGTGGAGTGAAAAGCTTGACCTTCGTCAGAATGAACAATTCGGGTGGAAGCTAACCAAAGGTTGTGTGTGTGTGCGCGTGCGTGCGCAAACAAAAAATGTACTTTTTATTGTGAATTGGCTAACTTCATTGTGGGATTGAGGTTGCTGTATTTTTTATGTTTTGTGATTGTTTTTCACCGTTCATAAGATGACAGATTGACATACTTTTCCCAAAATCAACACCTCGCTGATCAGTTTAAGGTGGAGTGAAAATTTGGGTAAACGTAAAAGATTAAAGGAAGTATTTATCGTAAATTACTTTTTAAATTTCCAATAAATCTGATTTCAGACAATATTAAATATAAGTTCTTAAAAAATGTTTCAATTCTTTGGAATCAGTTTTCTAAATGGATGTGTGTGCGTGTGTGTGTGTGTGTGTGTGTGTGTGGTGTGTCATTTGATGACAGTTTGTTTACATACCTTTTGGAGACCACGCAGTTCAATGAATTAACACTTTGGACTACTACGTACGCGTTTCGCCGTCAAAACTCTATCCTGCCCTTGGGTCACTTTTTACGCGAAACACGTCAAGTTGATCTGGACAAGAGTAAAATATCTGAGAGTATTGTCGTCTTGACACGTGTAATGTGTCAGCTGTGACGAGGCACAGATCAACTTGACGCGTTTCGCGTACGAAGTGACCCAAGGGTAGGATAGAGTTTTGACGCGAAACGCGAAAGAAGTAGGCCAAAGTGTTAAGAATTCTGACTCGGATTTGCTCCTGAGTTGAGAGGATGGAGGGGAGAGGTTAAATTTTTGAACTATGTTAGTTACGAGTTACGGACGAACAAACACCACTGAATCCACGTATTTTAGGTTAGCTCAGCATTTCTTTGGCCTCATTAGAAGTTTGATTAAGCGTGTTCCATTTAGCGTACAGTATCCGCTTGTACAAACTTCTATAAAGAGGAAAGGCCTACTTCTATTTAAATCGATAAATTTTTATAAGTTTCCAGCGTGTGATTGTTTCAAAATTAATAGATGCATTGAACTAAAACCAAGTTATTTATTTATTTTTTTAATTTGACGGAAAATGTAATGCATATTTCCACTTTTACTTAACGAGGAAAAGGTTATTTGATAGTATAAGCGCAATCAATGCGTCAAGGTAAAGTCGAATGTACATTAAAAAAGCAAACCTCGTCCCAAAATAATGCGCGTTCCGCGCGTGCGTAATCTTATCTGATTGTTTAATCGCGGAGTCGAAGAGAAGGAAGGTCGGGGAACATCGGATGCGGTATAGAACATTTTGCCTTTTAGCATTTTTAGGAAGCGGTTCGCGAATGGCCGTAAATAATTTTAATGATTGCATTTCTCAGTTAGAAAAATAGGGCTCGCCATTATCGTTTTTAATCCCGAATTCGAAATCTGCTTTCGGTTTACGATTAAGGGGAGAGGGAGTTTCATATATTTAAAATGTGGATTTATTGTTGTCTTTTATTCGCGTTGTAGACAAGGTGGTATCAGTCGTTGTTTCGGTACGATTTATAATAATTATTTAATAAGAAGCAATTAACGAGCGTGGAGACTACCTTGGATGGGTTTAATTGAGCAGTATTTCACTCGGTGTGTCATCCAGTCTCGGCTGATGTCAGGCGGGAACATCTTTTAAAGAGGGGAGAGGGAAATCGGAGCCTTTTAAACCTCGCATGATTTCCCCTTCTAAAATAGAAACACTTTTTTTTCTTCATATTTTTTTTTGTTTTGGCCAAATACATCCTGATCCACACGCTTTGTTTATTATCTTTCAGCCTTTTTTCGGGCGATTAGGCTTTGTTTTTGAAGTCGGAAAGTTGTTTTCTCGAATTTATTTGAGCTTGAATGTGTGTCAGTATTTATTTATTTAGTTTTACTTTTAATTCCTCCGTCGGCATTTGTTTTGTCCGTTCTTTCAATCTCTCCTTCCTTCCTTCTCTTCATCGCATTATGAGCGTAATTTATGTGGAAGGAGAGGCGGTCCATTTAAATGGCGGATACTCGATTATAAAGTATAATTAAACGCCTATTACAATAGGGGGCGTTTAGTGCTCGTAATTGTCTCGTAACTAATTTATTAAAATGTTAAATGCAAATATTTTGAGGTTAAAATTATATTTTATTGTTTTTCGGTTCTCGTGTGTTTTTTTTTGGTTTTTTTCCATGTTAATTTTATATTTGCTTCCTCTCCACTTTGTGAAACTTTATTTTTTATATTTAATAATATATGGTATTAAGCTCTCGTTATAATTATACCTATTATTTGGTTTGTTCCAATGAAATAATTAAATCCCAGAACCCGGTACTTAAAGTGCGTGCGTGCGTGCGTACGTACGTACGTACGTACGTACATACATGTACGTCTGTGTGTGTGTGTGTGTGCGTGTGTGTACGTGTACATTTAATGTAGTTTAAGTAATGGGTTCACGGGTTGGCGTTTGTTGAAAGGAATTATATACCTATTAAGAATCTTTATTAGACGAGACGATCGTATCGTCGCAGAAAAACAGCGATTTTTATGTCGCTTTTATTGGATTTTCTTAAATTAACGCCTTCGTCGGTTGGACAGTTTTTTTTTTTTTTTTTAAAGTTTTGATTTAACAAAAAATTGGATGTAGCGTTTGACGGAATAGACGCAATGATGAAGAAAAATGGTTTTCTACTCTACCTTTTATTTCATAAACTTGTAGATTTGCGGGTATCGATTTTTTGCGAGCGAAGATAACGAATGATCGTTCACAGGCTTCTTGTTAATTAAATTGACATTCGCTCCTCACTCAGTTCCCTTATGTTGACGCCCGTGACGATTGATTTTAAAGATGAACGGTTCACATAGCGAGACATTCGTTGTAGCTGGCAGGTCAGCGTATTCTCTCGTCATACTTCATCTGAAAATCTTAAGATTTTTTAAGTCGAAATCGTTTTTCACAAAAATGTTTCTGTAAACAAATGACAATAACATAATTTAATTAAAAGACCCACCCCAACCACCACCCCACTCCAGTCAACCAACTTATTGGCATAACTTTTTTTTTTCTTTTTAGCAAACTACGTTTCACTACGTTTCTAACTTAACGTGATTTCTTTCTCCCATAAATTACCGAAACGTTTTGTCTGAATTATCGAAGTATTTTAACTGATAAAATGTTCGGCAAAAGCCTTTCGTTGTACTTTGCGTCGTTTGTGTTCTGCAGCGTTGACAGTGTTCTAATTTGTCATTGGATTTCCTCGTTTCTCTTTGCTTTATATTTAACATAAGAGTATCGTAATTAGCCTATGAGCCGAAGCAGAGAGGAAAGGTGAAGGCGAAATGTCTGTCAGCGGCCCCAACCTTAAAGAAAAATAGCTGAATAAAAATTTGTGCTATATATATATATATATATATATATATATAATATATATATATATATATATATATATATATATATATATATATATATTTTGCCCCACCATTTTTTCTTAGCTAAACAATAGGCCATGGGGCTGAAATGTCTTTTGGGCCGTAAGTTTGAACTTTCTGCGCTTCACATAACTGGATTTTTCCAGTTTGAACCTCCCCTCCTTGTATAAAACCGATGGTTAACGCAGTTTCGTAAATGGCGTCTGACAGTGATGTGCGTTGTAAACAGAGAGCTGTTATCGAGTTCTTAACCGCAGAGAAGGAAACAGTTGGAAATATTCACAAACGTCTGCAAAACGTTTACGGAGATGCTGTTGTTGATCGAAACACAGTTGGAAGCTGGTCTAAACGTGTGAGATCATCGAAGAGAGTGAGAGCCAGCCTCGATCATGAGCCACGCAGCGGTCGCCTGGCATCGGCTGTGACATCTCACACTGTGCAACGTGCTAACAGCATCATTCGATCAAATCGGCGCCTCGCATACAAGGAGCTATCACTGGAGCTAGGAATTAGTGAAGGAAGTGTGAATACAATAATTCAGCAACTGGAATACTCAAAAGTGTTCACGGTTTGTTCCTCGCGAACTGACTAAAGATCACGAAGCCCAAAGAAAAGAAATTGTTTCCGAGTTGGTGATTTGATACGAGACAGAAGGGGATGACTTCCTTTCACGAATTGTGACTGGGAATGTGACGGGTACACCACTTTGAACCTGAAACAAAACGCCAATCCATGGAGTGGCATCACGCAGACTCCCCACGCAAGAAAAAGTTCAAAATGGCTTCCTCTGCAGGAAAAAAGGACAAACCGTTAACTCGGAGGCATATATTGCTATCCTACAGAGACTCCAGAGACGTATAAAACGAGTTCGACGGGAGAAAAAACTGGAAGACGTCCTTCTTTTGCACGATAACGCAAGACCACACAACAGTTTGCAAACAAGAGAGGCCATCACAAAAATGCGCTTCACTGTGTTACCCCATTCTCCATACAACCTGATCTGGCACCTTCATACTTCCATTTGTTTGGACTAATGAAGGATGCTATTCGTAGAAGAAGTTTCAGAGTGACGATGAGGTTGTTGAGGAGGTTAAGAGGTGGCTCCAGCGGAACCCAGCGGACTTTTACCAGCGAGGAATAAAGGCCCTTGTTTCAAGGTGGAGGAAAGCCGTAAAAAAGGATGGAGGACTATGTGGAAAAATAAAAAACTTGTAAAAAAGGTATGTAACTACTTGTGTACAAAATTTCTGGAACTTACAAGGAAACTTGGAAAGAAAAAAAAGTGGGGCAAAATATATTGAGTGTCCCTCGTGTGTGTGGTGTGTATATATATATATAATATATATATATATATATATATATATATATATATACAGTATATATTAGGGCGGAGTGAAACCAGACAAAAGTTTTCTTTCCCTTTAGGCACACTGAAATTATATTGTGGTTTTAACTAGGAAACGCAAAGAAAACGAAAATAATATTCTAGAGTATCTTGAACTGCCCCATTTTCTGCCAAATATGAAATGGGTGTCGTAACGGTTCCATGTAAAATCCACCAGTAAATTCCACCCATGGTAAATTTCACCTATGGTAAATTCTATCAAAACATTTAAGAATTTTAACGATTATAACTTTGTTATTTTCTAAGGTCAATTTTTGATATTCACTGGACAGTGTTTTCCATCACTGGACAGTGTTTTTCTGGTGTGTTTTTAGGTGATTCGAATGATTTTGACCATCGTTTCTATAGCACATCACTTGTTTTTGAGTTAGCGTCATTTTCCTTAGTTTTAACCAAAATATCACAACTAAACCTAACCAATCATCAAGGGTGTACAGTTGACCTAACCTATATATTTTACCAGTTTTTTATTTTGCATAAACTTTTAATAAACTTTAATAAACTGTAAACTTTTTTGATAACCCTTTGCGTGGAATTTACTATGGGTGGAATTTACTGGGTGGATTTTTCGGGGTAAGAATTTACTGGGTGAAATTTATGTACAACGGTCGTAACTGGTTTACGGTGGCTTATAACTGATTCTTGGCTATGTTGTCGGGGAAACAAATAGATATAACCCACACAAAGCTTAAAAATATATCTTCTGCAAATAATTTTCACGTTATTTAATGAATTTCTTTTTACTTTTCTTTTGGATTAATGATATTCTCGAATTTAGTGTTTTGATGCAAGGAATATAAAGAAACGAGGAAAGAAAAATAACCATTTGTTTTTCCACCTTGTTTTATTAAATACATAGAGAGTATAGAAACACAGCAAATGAGCAAAAAAACAACCTTAACTATTCGAATAAAGGAGGGAAACTTTTAGCAAAATCCTTTTTGGTTTCTACGTCTGGCATCAGAATATGTAAAATCATTTTATCTCTGATAAAACCATCTCGTCCTTCAAACCCAAATACCGAACTTGAAGAGTCCGTCACTAATTTAATAGAACGCTCTATATTCTGGGTATGATTGGGATAATTTGGAATGTTCAATGCGTGTTCTTTGATAGCTAAAATTTCTACTTTTGTTAGCTTCATTGTAAGAGGTGGCTCACTTAGTTTAGTATCATTCCAACTAATTATTTTACCCCAGTCCTTTGCATCAAAATTAAGATTAGGAACTTTGAAATCTCACAATTCTAAATTTTGACCAGTCTCATTTCGTATGTCCATGATTTTGCTAACAGCTTTTTCACGTTTTTCCCTAGTTGTCACACAAACATTGCCAGAAGAATATTTTCTGGATGAGCAAAGTGTGCATTTCGAGATATATACTTCTTAACAATTTCTACTGATTCTCTAGGCAAATGCTTAACCCTATTAATAGCAGAAAACACATGCCTTTGGTCATCTATGCAATTAGGTCTACACTTGATGTCAAACCAATTAGGACCATAATTTGTCACAATGAAGCGTGTTACTGTGTAAAGTTTCTTTGTTGGTTTCACTGTTGAAACATAAAGCCTAAAAAACCCTATTAGCAAGAGTTAGCCATCTAGCATGACTGAGAGGACCTGGCTTTACATGAGCAAGGTGTTCATCAACTGTACCATTTCTGATTGCCGAAATATGTGGTATAAGTACTGCTAATCTCCACTAAGATCATCAACAATGTGTTGTTAACCAAATACTTCATTCCATACCACGCCCCACAGACATCACACAGTACAGAAAACACATGCACACACGCACACACACACACACCTAACCCACAAAGCACTGACACGACCACTCATTGACAGGTCAGAGACCAGCCTGAGCCGATCGGATCGAATTAACTTAGCACGATTCCAATGTGGACATCACCCCAACTTACAGATATATAAACACAGACTAGACAACTCCACAGACGACGCCTGCCACCTGTGCCAGGACACACCATAAACAATTGAACACATTATGACAGACTGTACCGCTCTAGCACAACATAGAACACAACACAACATCATTAGTGCGCTGAACCTCTGGTCCACTCCGGAGAGGGCGATCGGTTACCTGCGTGCCGCCGGCTTGCTCGATCAAGGTGGAGTGATCGGCTTACCAACAACAACAACAATGTGTTGTGGCAGATATAATAGTTCTTTACCACTAGTTATAGGTTTGAATTGTACTACTGGATTGTTTTCAAAAAACTGAATGGCTTTCCCAATAGGACCAACAAAGGTACTTGCCCCCAGATGTTGTACCATCCAGTGTTTTAAAAATATGTCTTAGAACCATTGAAGTGGCCTATCAAGTGTCTTCTCCATAACATGAATCACACCTCCTTTATAACCAGTGTTGGTATTTGTACTATCACAGCCTATTACAGCTATATCATTTTGCAGATGTCTCTTTAATAACTGACAATACTGAATTTGCTATGTCTGCAGCCTCGATGCTGGTGTCTGATGGGTAATATACTCTCCACCTGGTTCAACAATCATTACATAGTGTTCTTCACTCTTCTTTTCACTGTACCACCTATCATTGACTTTCACTTTACTTAAAAAAGTCTGATCCTTTCGACCATCGAAGTATATGGAAGGAATAGGTTTCACTTTATCACTTTTCAATGTTTTTCGAAGTCTTTCTCTTTCTTTCCGCACTTTACTTCTGTCTATTACGAGATGGTCATCTTCTTCGGTGATCATACCAACGTCTATCAGAGTTGCAGTTGCAATAGCAGCAGTAGCACGATCTGATCTACCAAATCTATCTGCCTGCGTTGCAACATGCCGCAAAGACATTCTCTTTTGGCTTCCAATATTTTCAAAACCACAGTCTTCAGTTTCCATTATCCCATTGTCACTGTCTTCATTTGGAGAATTTTCTATTAAACTCAAAGGTTGAAACTTAAGTGAAACGATTGATGGTTTTTTTTTACTTACTTGTTCTGAGAGCTTCCTCTTGTGTCTCTTTCGTAAAATTTGTGTGGCATGTACATTTTACGATCACTTCTCTGATTAAGTAGAAACTGTAATTCCTCTTTGGTACTTTTTTATCTCCAACATATGCAATATATGTGAATTTCTTCACAATCATCGCTGCACCCTTTGTCTGTATGATATTTTAAATTACATTTACAGGCACATACCTAAAAATTCCTTAGGGTTAAGGTTTAACCCCGGAAGTAAGAAACACTCTCCAACTGGAGTAGAAGGGAAAAAAGAAAAAAAAATTACTGAGACTACTCATATATTCATTTTTTTAGTTTCACTGATGTTTTTGATCTACCCAACGTTGTTCCTCTTTCTATGAATGTTGCTACCTTTTGAAACAGTTTTTTCTTGAACTGTGGGGATTCATGCTTGCTGCCAAAGTTTAGTAGCTCTCGAGATTTGTCTGATGATTGGCTTGTTAGCTGCATTGTTCCTTTCTTTGAGATAGAGAAAGTACCGAGCCACTCGTAAATTAGTTGGCTAAAGATTATGAGGCAACCTCTCAGGAGTTCCAAACATACAATGTTGCTTAGAATGCCTTGTGCTCACAAATTTTTTCCTTGCTGAATAACATGGGGAACTTTTAAAAGCGTAGATGCTACTGCATGGAGAGCTGTTGGTGCAGAGTTGCTGCAAGAGGGGATGTTGCTAGCTTGATGTGAAGAAAGAGGTTGTTTCAGTTGTGTTGTGGAGACACTGGTGCGTGGGATGCTGATTCCATCTCTACCCTTCTATAGGTGAATTATTAATTGAAAAATAAGAACAAAAACAAATAAATTTCAGTGAATTTTAATTGCTTACAGAAAAACAACAAATATTTACTCAGTTGACTCACGTTAGTCAAATGTACATTGTAACAAGTGTAATAGAATATTTTTTACATCATTTCTCATAGCATGCTCACTAGCTTCTTACCTCTGAATTCTGTAGCTGGGGGACAACTACTGCAGTTGGCTGTCAGGTGAACTGTGGTGCCTGGGGAGTCAAAAGACACAATGCGTTCAAGTATACAGTACGACCTTGGCAGGAATACTTAAATCTGGGAATGACGCAAAATAAAGTGTTTACTTTCAGGAAAAATGGTTCGTTCCCAGAATGAAGGTGAATATGGAAACTCCTTCAAAAAGAGAATATTACAGAAACCAAAGACTTCTCGCAACCTTCTCTACATACAAATTTTATCTTCTATTTTCTTTTCTCAAAAAAAAAAAAAAAAAAAAAGTTCTGAAGACCGTATCTCTCGTATGAAGAAGTTATATATCATAAAAGAAGTTATTACATCATCTGACAAGAAACTTTCATACCCAAAAGAAGGAAAACTACCGTTACGATGCACCCTAAAAAAGTAGTAGTTAACTTCTAAACTTAGAAGGTTTTATTCTGAGTGTAATGTCCCATTTGAGAGCGTTTGATACCTTAGCGAACTTATGTTTTCACATGATTCTGTGTAACTTCTTTATAATATTTACTACCACCACCACCACCACCACACCACCACCACCACCCACCACCACCACCACCGATACACCGATAATAATAATAATGTGATTGTAACCGTTAATTTATCATGTATTTCTTGATGTCAAACAAAATAAGTGAAACTGTAATGTGGAACGATCCACCTAACAGATTTATAGTACAGTACTTGGGTTTCTTCGGAGGACCATTTCAGATACCTGTCTTTATATGCATCCTTTCGTCTTCATGAAGACTGATAGTGGGGCGGATATGTGAACAAAAAGATCCAAGATATTTACATCCGGTAGAAAGCATGAAATTTGGTATATTGGGGTTTTGATATATGGTGATTCCAAAAGAATTGGTAGACATTTGATCCAAGCATTGTATCTCACTCAAAATTGATGATATTTATCTTTATCGTGACCGACATAGCAGAGCATTTTTTAAGCTTTTCACACTGGGCGACAAAGGCAGATCGGGAATTGAGGGGGGGGGGATTAAGGCAGGGGTGTGCTGCCAATTTCTTAACAACCGGTTCTGATACAGATAGGGATGTAAATCGGCGAGCGCCAATGAAGCTAACGCATTTTAGCTTTTCCAATCAGCATTTTGTAACATTTTGGCAGAAATTATTTAACATGTTCTTTATACTCACTAATGACATAATTATCTAAAAATAAACTAATTTTTCATCAAAAAATAAATAAATATTGAAACGACCACTGCTTGTGATACCTATATTTTTCTATAAAATCCTGAAAAAATGAAAAATTTAGATATAAATAAATTTCTACTGACTGTTAAATATTTGTTAAAAGCAAACAAACGATTCGGTGATCCACTCCAAATTTAACAACCGGTTCGGGCGAACCGGACCGAAACGGTCCCAGCACACCCCTGGATTAAGGATACTATGGATCCGAATGTTCCCTAATCAGGCCACCATCCCCGTGTGGTTTGAAATAACACTAGCATTATCTATATATAAATATTCAATGTAAATTTCATATTTACATTTAGGATAAACAGTTCTAATTGTGGCATATGTGCATGTATTATATGTATGTATATGGCTTCCAACACAACTCCCAAGACAATTCTATTTTTACAAATTTTGAAAATTCCTTGCCGCCCAGTACCCTAAAATTTCATTTACTGGGCGACAAATTTTCTTCACTGGGTGACAGTCATGTCGCCCACTCATTAGGTTAAAAAATGTTCTGCGACACAGCCAGCTGCAAAATGTTGCTACGTTTCATTATGAATCCATTATATTGAACACAATTTTTGGGTCTGTGTTTTCACTTGGTAAGTAATTCTTAGGCTTTACCTAAGCAAAAAAGTTTACATAAGCCAATATGTCACTAATCTTTTCAAAGTTAGTTTATTTTTAGTATCGACAAAGAATCCCAAAATTGTGTAGTGTTTTTCGAATGTTCAAAAAAATACCTCCTTTCATGACAGTATATATTTCACAGAAAATATACAACTTCCCAGCTCTCCAGAACATTATATAATTACATACATATACAAAAATGAAATGAAAATTATGCACAGTGATAATGAAAGTGAAAACTAAATGGCTGAGAATACCCTCTGGTAGCATTAGCTATAGGCAATTTTGAAATAAAGCATATGGACCTATGATGTCGGATATATAGATATATCAGCTTTGAAGCCTTTTTTCTACTAACAATAACCTCGCTGCACACGTCTTTCAGTTCATGCACATTGACCACTACAAGAACACAACTGGGTATAGGGCAAGTTACATTTAAAGCATTTACACCTGCCAGTGCAGTTGCTTGTCTTGCGGCTACATTTGATGAGTTCTCGGCATGCCTTTGATGCCTCTGGCCGAGTGCTCCAGAGTGGTGACCAGGTTTCTCCATCTCTAACCCATCCCCAGTCAGCAGGAAATGGCACAACAGGGTTAGATATTAGTACCTGACCACGGATATGGCCAGCTTGGTAAGCCGCCCTGCGAACATGCTGAACTAATGCATCCCTGGCAGGTGAGATATTTTCCAACTGACGATTTCCAAATCCAAAGAGACGCTTTCGCACTTCATTCACCTTGGTCAGACTTGACACTCGACTGTAGAGGAGGACCACAAATCTCTTAAATTCTTCCATATCATTGGGATCAATTCCTCCTAATGGTTGAGAAAGCCTGCTGATCAAAGATCCAAAACTTGCCGCAAACCTCCACACTTCCCATACAATCCTCTTTCTTATGCCATACAGTGAAGACACTGTGTCACATCCTGACACTACATGCAAGAATAAAAATCCTTTGGAATGCTCTACACGTAGGCTGGCTGAGATGGTGCGTGTAGCAATGTACCTGAAGTGTTTACCTTATCCAAAAGCCACCCAAATCTCTCATCCTTGTAAAACTGTGTCAGTTTGTATGGCCAAGACGACCACGTCAGTATCTGTGGCCTCAGTCATAATGCGTTTGTGACCCTATTAGAATGCATGTGCAGCATGTAGCATCATCCTGCCATCTGCCTCTTCGTGTGTGCATGGCTGAAGCTGAGACACGCCCAGGTTAGTTGAAGACAGAACATTCTCTTCAGAGGTGGTGGCCATTACTTTGCCATCACGGCTGTTGAATTCTTGCAGTATGGTAGCAAGAAATTTGAAAAGCCCCGTTTTGTTTGAGTCTACTCGGAGGAATGTTTTCCAGTTAGTTGAAATCCTTTTGTTGATAGTAATACGCAGAGGCGGATTAAGACACCTCGGGGCCCCGGGGCATTGAAGAATATGGGGACCCTTTCCTATAGCTTTTTACTAACAACACATGTACATGTACAGTACATAGTACATTTACACGAATTATATGTACGGTGCTCGGGCTAAATGAGAAACAAACTTAAAAGAACCTAAACACAGTGTATTTTGCCGTTTGCCAAAACCAAACTATTAAAAAACTTTTCTTTAGGGCCTATAAAACAAAATAAAATAGGGAATTTGTCAGTTTATGTACTCTGTCATATTTAATCAAAGAAGTTTGCGAAATCTCGAATTATATCATCGAAATTCAGTTGATTTGGGGGCCCCTCAAACATTGGAGCCTGAGGCTTCAGCCTCAATAGCCTCAGTGATAATCCGCTACTGGTAACACGTATTGTTTCTCCATCACCACGGCGTTCTCTTGCGCTTGATTTCAAGGTGTCTACTTTGTAGAAGTCTCATATGACGTCCAGCCTGATCACAACTTGTATTCTTCTGGTAATATTTGACAAGAATACCTTATACGCGGTCTCCAAATGTTTTGACTAGTGGATCAGACCTTTTTGGATCAAGGGTATGCGCAAGGATTGCTCCATCAACGATCATGACGTCTACCTCAGGAGTCATTTGGGCGTGGCGCTAATGGCTCAAGACAAGCCATCAGCTCTGACTTGTTACCCTGAAGCATCATGTTATCCTCCGCAAAGTCCATATGTTCAGAAGAAAACGCACACCTTTCAAGAAATACGTGTTTCAAATTGTTGACGTTTTAAAATCCACGACAGCGTCCATTAACAAAATTCAGTCTTTCACTTTTTTGAGGTGATACCTCGTTCATATCAAATGTCTACCATTTTTGGGGGGAATCAGTATAAATCAAAAACCCCTATATACCAAATTTCATGCTTTCTGCCCGAGGTGAACATCTTTTCACATATCCGCCCCACTATACGATTCATTTTATTGAAATGAATGCGTGCTAATTTTCTAAAACACACACACACACACACACACACACACACACACACACACACACACACAGTGAGAGAGAATTAATTTTAAAAGGTTTAGCAAAAATGTGTTAGTAGGGTAATTTATGACGCGTTAAACACTTGTATTTAGCATGAGGCCATGGATTTAATGGTTGAGAGCACGTTAATGTTCATCTTAATAGAACAGACGAAGTACAGTCCTTACACTCGAGTAATTGTCTCGTTTTGACGTAAAATGTAAAAAGTATTCTGATGAAAATGTGCGTTTGTGTTTTTAAGTAATTTTGGGTTTTAAAGGACTGTTTTTAGTGTTGCGTTCTCTGAAGAATTTTGAGTTATCTTTCCTCATTATTTGAACGGTATTCAGTTCACAAAATATGGGTACAAACATCGCGTGTGTAATATGAGGCAATTCCAATAAATCCTCGAGTGTTTCTTACCGTCTGTAGTTGCGCAAATTCATGACTGTCCTTTTACCTAAGAGCCAAATAACAGAATGTGAAATTTGAAATGGATGCCTTAACAATATTCGCTGAAAACATCGAATGAACAAAATAAAATTACGAAAGAATTAGATTTTTATCGGGGTATTTTTCGCTTCACGTATAACGACACGCCTTTGCGAGGAAAGAATACGTTTTTTTCTTTAATTTATTATATTGATCATTGAATAAATAAAGTATTGTATTTTTAGAAAACTCATAATTCCATTACTTAAATCTGCGGACAATACTACCACAATTTAACTATCTTTTCATATCATACGACGTAGTTTATGAAGGAATTCCTCTGCCAATTTTTATTTTTATCATTTTTACGTGGTCGCATGCTTTGTTCGGTGTCCATAAACTACTGTGAACGCGGTCCGAATTACATGCATTTCCTTCGCAGCGAATGCATGACTGAGGAGCGGTTGCATGAAACACGACGATAAAGGAATGACCAACGAAAAATTTATTTAATTTTGAACCTCGCAGGACCCCCTAAAAGGTAAACCATGTTTGCTTCTTCTCCAAATAACGGTCCGTTTTACGAGGTCAGTCTCGGTGGATTCTCGCCAGTCGCTTTCAGAAGGAGACGCGTCTCCGTTCGTCGCACATTAATTAACGAGGGGCCCTTGCCTTCGGATACGAACAAAGCATTTTTATCTCTCTCTCTCTCTCTCTCTCTCTCTCCTCTCTCTCCAATATATATATATATATATATATATATATATATATATATATATATATATACACCATCACAGAAATCCTGTTCCAAAGGCTAATATGTATATTATGGGACGGGGCTTATGGGACACCATATATACTGTGTGTATATATATATTCTTAAATCAGTAAGTAGCGGCAGTAGTAAGCCAGGTTTTTACCAATTAAATCGGATTTTATTGTAGGACATACTTTTTTTGATGTTACATTAACTGAACTTAACGTAACCTAAAAGAAATGACTGAGTATGTAAAAGCTGGAGGTAGCATATGAAGTACGACTTATTTGACTTCGATCTTTTTTTTAATTAAAATCGTGAGGTGGAAAAGAAATTGGAAAAAGTAATGATTGGAAACGGTAAAACGAAGCTTTATATAAATCCTCAACGACCTTTTAACACAAACGAAATTCATTAAAAATTTCAAAATCTCTAATATATGACCTGTTCCACACTATTTAACATACGAGCACGGACCAAAATTTACACAAATGTGGCATCTGTTTGGCTATATATATATATATATATATATATATTATATATATAGATATATATATATATATATATATATATATATATATAAACACTCGGTTTAGCTTTATTGTAATGAATTTTACGTGTACCGAAGATCACGTGTCCAATCGTCACGGAATGTGCTTCACTAAATCAGCTTTGATATAATCTCAGTAATATATATAATATTATATATATATATATATATATATATATATATATATATATATATATATATATAGTGTGTGTGTGTGTTGTGTGTGTATCTGGTAACCTGGTAAAAGTTCCATGCGTCGGTCTCTTCACACGAAGGTCAAGTTGGTTATATATATATATATATATAATTTTAATGTGTATGACAGTGTGGATTTATAATGATTTAAAAGTAAGTATGGTGTGTGTGTGTGTGTGTGTGTGTGATTGGCGAGTGATTGTAATGTGTGAGTATTTGGCGGCTTACATTTGGCGATTGACAAGAATGTGTTGCGTTCTTTGTCGGTCGATAATAATAATAATTATAATGGTTTGAATGGTTTAACCTCCTACGCAACAGTAAAAGTCACGTGAAGGAGAGGGGGTACGGCTTTACGCGGGATCCGAACCACGGTTCGGTACGTGATCCGAACGCGGAGAGGACGGACGGTCGGTCGGTCGGTCGGTCGGTCGGTCGGTCGGTCGGTCGGTCGGTCGGTCGGTCCGGCTTATGAATAGACGGAACGTCGCTTTACCTCGCTGATTTAACGAGAAGCGGCGTTGCGACATGGCCCATTTGTCGATCGAAATGGAGCGTCTGGATGGAGGGCGACTTTGAGGAAGGAAGAAGTAAAAAGTGGTTTCTAATAAAAATTCTCTTTATCTCGAAATGAAAGGAACGATTGTTAAAACTTATTGGAACGCCTTCTTTTATCCTTTCACCCTCTAATTTATGACCAATTATACTTAACTCAATTTGAACTCTAATACATTTCTACAGTTGTGCAGCCAGGCAGGTGCCGCATTTGTGCTAAATTTACATCTCTCTCTTAGAGACATAATCTCGTAGTAATTCATATTAGATTTTCATAGATTTCACGCACTTCCGGGTTTGCTGTAATTAGAAGTGATGCGAGTTTCATTGTTTCTCGATTTGATCTTTAACTCTGGTTTTAGAAACTTCCTTGTTTTGAATAATGTATGATTTACTTTATGATAAGTAGTGCGCCTTAAACCTACTCTATATTTTATACCTTTTTATGAAAACAAATAAAGCATACCAAGTTTTCCACGAAGAAATTTGAACTTAGTATTCAGATTAAAATAGTGTCTTTTACCAACGTTTACATTCTTTCTTTATATATATATATATATATATATATATATATATATATGTGTTACAGGAAATCTGTGTAACTAGGGATTTCATGAAATCCCTAAAATTTCAGGGATTTCATGTAAGGTTAAATCGTGATATTTTCGTTAAAACAAACGAAAACATCACGACTTAACCTTACATGAAATCCCTGAACACTTTAGTTTCATGAAATCCCAAGTTACACAGATTCCCTGTAACATATATATATATAAAACCCCGCCTGATTTTGCACTTCAGTAAACATTCCGTAACTATGATAGAAATAAGATTAAAGTACACAGTCGTACGACTTAACATAAATACGTCGTCAGGATTTTATGCCCTTATTTGAAGTGTTCTCTTAATGTCATTCATAATTTGGGTCTTACTTTAACAAAACTGTCTTATAATTGATAAAAAATGGGAAATTCATACCGCTCTCTCTATTTTCATTATTCAACCAGGTTAACCCTGGTTTTGCTTCCGCCCGAATTGTTCATTTGACAAAGGTCAAGCTTGTCACTCCACCTTAAACCGACAGTTAACGTGGAATCCGAACCACAACCCACCACGGACGGTCAGAAATTACAAATTCCTCGCCTGGACTCGGTCTCACGACCTCCCGATCAGCAGCAGCAGCAGCCCAGCGTCTTAACCACTAGACTACCAGGGTACCCATTTATCTACCAACCAATTTTCATTGTGTGGAAGAATGAACAGCTGGGTTTTGCCGCGCGCCGCCTGCCGTCACCGGGTTTCGAACTCGGGATCGGTGGATTCATAGTCAGCACTGAGGCGCATATACGACATATTTATAACATGGAGATAAGTGCACGACCCAGCGCACGTTTTGTATAGGCTATGCAAAACATCTTCCCGAACTTGAACGTGTTACCTCTTACCATTAAGTTACGAGAAGCTAAAAGATAACACAACGAGCGATATTTTCATCACCCAAAGAAAACATCAGCGCGTTCACGCCCAGAGGTATTTTCACGTATTAACTCCCTGCACTCGAGCCAGTTGACAACATTTAATTCAAATCTATCTGGCGCCAGATTGTATAACTTTTATCCTGTCGCCACCTGATGATGAGCCTCCGCCGCGACTACAAGTCAAAGGTCCCAGGTTCAAATCCTGGTGGGGGTTATTGCGCGCGCGCGTGCGCATACACACACAATTATTTTTTGGCGTTAATTGTTTTAGTAATTGGTGCGAAGCGCGAGAGCAGCCTCCAGTCACCGAACAAAAAGAAAGTTACCCATTTTTTCTTTCGTTAATTTAAAAAAAATTTAAAAGTAACTATTGATTTAAATTAGAATTCTCTCTCTCTCTCTCTCTCTCTCTCTCTCTCTCTCTCTCTCTCTCTCTCTCTCTCTCTCTCTCTCTCTCTCTCTCTCGTAACGTAACCTTAGTGCCATCGTACCGAGAAAGGCGTGATAAGTGTTTCGAACACAATTGAGCACTCGAAAGGTGGTGTCTGTTAAGTCATTAAATAGTGAGGTACTCGCGAATCTAGCCTAAAGTAACCTAACCGAACCTTAACTAACCTAACCTAATCATGACCAACATATATTTTCTCGGACAATAAACATTTTTCGAGGTTATATATGTATATATATATTAAAAAGCACAACGCTTCATATATGAATTATCACCTACTCGACCTTACTTATGCTTAGTTGACTGCGCGCGCGCACACACACACACACACACACACACACACACACACACACACCACACACACACAGAGGGTTGAAAATTTTGTCTGTTGCTCAAAAGTGGGGTAACAAGTCACTAGTGAGGCTGGTTGTTGTAGTATCAAAGGTTCGAAGAAGGCTAAAATTGTAACCAGATAAGTGATAATAGTGTGGTATAATAAAGGGAGTACACGCAACATAGAAAGTTGCGGAGCATTCGTTATAAATTGACGTACACACATTTTATTTAACTTATCCTATTCCATTATCCCATTCCGTGTGTGTATATATATATATATATATATATATATATATATATATATATATATATATAACATGATTTTGTATAAAATTGAAACCTTTTTTACATACGGATGTGAGAGTGAAAAAAACTGCCATAACCGCGCGCTTTGCCACTACCTTTGTTATTCAAGCATGGGCGAAATCGCTTATCAAAAAGTGGGGGGTAATTTGGATATCAAAATTAATGGATGTTTTAGTACATGTATTTAAAATATCGTAACAAAAATTATATAATATAATAATAATATAATATAATATAATAAATAATAATATTTTTCATATATTATAATTCCTTTTATTACTTAGCGCTAGCTTAGTAACAGTTCCTAATAGTTCCCAAATAGTGAAGGGGGGTACTATTGATATTTTGTCCCCGGCCTTCAAGAAGTTGGGGATGCATATACCCCACTGTCCATAGAGATTTGCGCCCATGTATTCAAGCCACGCGAATTATATTATTTTTGCCATTTTACCAAAAATTTGAGTTTTCCTGGTAGACATTCTCCGTTCTTTCGAGGAGGTGAACTTCCTCATTAACGCTCGCACGTGAATTACGTTCATTTTCTCTTCTGAAACAGAACTATGAACACTGTCGAAACGATATCAATGTCTCGCATATATTTGTGACCTTGACCTTTCGTGGAAACATCTGCTTCTTGTTCTCGACGCATCGTCTTGTGACGATACATATACGTATGAAGTTTCATAAATTTATTTTGAGCGATCCAAAATTTGGCGTGGCCTCCTCCGTTTGACCTTTGTGACCTTGAACCGATGCGGGGACCCGATTCTTATTCATAACATCGCTTTGGATGATTCATACGTGTATGAAATTTTATCAGTGTCTATGAACCGTTCAAAAGTTAACCTGAATGTGTTTTCGACGCCGATGTTTATGTCCTCGCAACGTAGATAGTCATTAAGACAACGTAATGGGCAAAAATACAAAGAATTAGAGCTTTAGACGAGCTACAAAAAAATTTAAAGGAATAGCGGCAATCTTTTGAA